>LPNX010356793.1:477904-512706 GCA_001517045.1 Pseudotsuga menziesii | reverse complement strand
GGGGGGGGGGGGGGGGGGGGAAGAACAACAGTCCCGAAATGCAATTAACATAACATACATTACCAACATACACGAGGAAAACAGCAGTCCGTTTTACACAGTCGAAGCCGCTGGGGAAAAACGTATGCAGACCACACTGGGGACGAATTTACAGTCTCCCGACCGGTGCATGAACAACCACAATGCAGAACCCACAAATCAACCCATGAGTAGAGGACAGAGCCACACCATTCTCAAATCTGCAGAGGAAAAACTGCGTGGGTAAAAAACCAGGAAAATCTTGTGCGTGAGAGAATAATCAGACAATGGAGGTAATGCGTGAGGATAAACAGCTCTGCTTATGCGCGTGGATGAACAGACAATTGATGGCCGCGAGTAGGGAGTGCGTGAACGTTTTTGCACAGTCGTGGGGAGAGTGAAAATGCCTGCGGGAATTGCTTCCTTTTTCCCAACATGAGGTTCCTTGCTGGTGGAGTGTGCATGTGGGAAAGGAATGACAGTCTTTCCACACCCACTCCCAAACAATAACTTCCTCAACTACCAGCAGGAAATCTTAATTGAGGTGGTTGGACAAGATAGGGTGGTGACACATGGATTTTTCCCTCATGGATGAAGGTTTGACAATTTCCCCACACACTTATCCTTGTGAAAATCATACCCCTTTCGATTTAGTTGCCGTGACCATAGCTGGTTGTGTTCATTTTAATTATAGATGCATATTTACATGATGACCAACATAATATATGCCGCATGCCCCGACATACCATCGGTGACAATTTAAATCCAAAACATAGCATAACCGATTAATGGCGGGGCCTTGGCCTTTAGCTCCATGCCGTGATCATTTACAATATATACATCATATACATTTAGTGCAACGGGGTCAAAACCAGGGCATTACAGACTCATGCAGCTTTAGACACAAGGGGATCAACAATACAAATTTGCAATGTAGGAGACATTGACAAATTCTCCATATTATTGGAAAAGTAACCAACTGGAGGACTAATAACTCTAAGATTAGGATTAATCGCAAGGTAAAAAACCAGAACCCAACTGCTAATAAACTCAAGTTGGTGCTTTGTTCAAGGATGAAAAGACTGGCTACCATGATATAAAATACATGTGAATGGACTTCCCTTTCCTTTTTTCTTGTAAATATTTAATGAGTCCAAGAAAGAAAACTCAAGACCTTCATTTTTAGGCAATATTGAATAAGAGATAGAATAATTCTTGATAAAGAAATGATTCATGGATTCTACGAGCCCGAATTAGTGGATGCTCGATGGAGTTTTCACAATTTGAGAGTCTGAAAACGCCAAAGAAGACTCTAGTGGGGGGCACTTTTTCCTAATGTTAGTCTCCAAAGTACTAAAAAGTATAAAACGGTCCAAAGGAAAACTCTCTTAGCTCTAGCGAACTAAGGTATTTGTTTTTGTAGTTAGTTAGTGAGGTCCGAAAAAAGGTAAACTATCACCATATTGATGCTCCTTCAAAAACAAGCATAAAACATTAGTTTAACGAGCGTGAATGAAAGCAAGATCACTCGATGCTTTTGTCCTAAAGTTTAATCAAGCATGACAATGGCATAAAGAACGCTTAGAATATTTTTCATGGCTTAAAACAGAGCACAAAAAAGATAAAGTAAGCTCAAATAAGTACATTTTTTCGTAAATTTAGTCTCCCACGCCTGAAAAAGAGATAAACCTATACCTAGGAAAAATATTCTAGCCATAGTGAACTAGAGTATTCCTTTTTCGTAAGTAATCCACATGGTCCGAAATGTGGATAAACTTATACCAATGTGGATGATCTTTCAATTTATTTGATGATTTTGAAAGAACAAGCAAAATCAGTGATCTAGTCATGCTTAAGGATTCATACTAGAACTTAAAGGTAACTCCATATACCTTTCCCGTAAAGTTTTAACAAGCCCAGAAAAGTCAACTCGTGGCCTCCTTACTATAACGTGCTTGAAGAAAATCTATAAGAATGATCTGAATATAAAAAGAAGAGTTTCAGAGGCATGCAAAACTAGTTCCAAGCATGAGAAACATACCTGATCATAGTGCAAGGAACATGCGTAATATAACAACACTCATGGAATATATCCTCGAGGTAAAGAGTATCAAGTTGCGACAACAAAATGATACAAGGATGAGCGATGATGATAGTGGATATGAAATATTATATAACAAGATGAAATCATGGATGCCGACATTAGGCTTATAAACGCAAGCAGAAAATGGGAAAATGTGATTACAACTTGAACAAAAAGGCGAGGTCAGTAAGAAATTGTGAATCCAACTAAGAATCATGTCTCCAAGAAAAAATATTATCAAGATAATATTCAGAAGAATATATCCATACAGGTCACTTTGGTAGAAACATTTGCAACTTCCCTATCTTGTACAAGAGGCATAAACAAGGAATAACTAATAGAGGAAGGTTCTATAGTGCCAAGTCCCAAGGATTTATAATCAATAAGATCAACCTCAAGAGGGAAGCTAAATTCAACATAGATGATTGGGTATACAGGAATAGATTCTACATTACGGGAGTCAAAACTTTTACAAGAAGAGTCAAGATCATCAGGATCACCAACTTGATGCTCGATGGGAGAGTCCAAAGACTCAAAAATTCCAACATTAGAGGTTCTATCATTAGAAATATCAGACTAAAAAAGAAAGGAAGGGCTATATCTAACTACAACTGAGTCACATATATAAGAAGGTTTTACTGTATCATAGAATCTAGAAAGACTTCATCGGAAGGAAGTAAACCATCCCATATGGAATACATATTTGAACATTTAGTTTGATCAATAGGGTGGAGAGCTGGATCCAAAGTCCCCATTGGATAGATCACTTAGTCAACTGTTGGGACTGAGTCCCACGAAGGTAAGCATGAACACAGAGGCTTCTTCTCAGTAGAAATTGGACATGAGGGATATGAGGCAACATAATTTACCCATGGAGAGGTAGTGTCTATTGAAGCATTGGGAATTGATAAAGGATAGAATTGGTCTACAGTCAAGTAAGGAGAGGGACGAACAAATTCCAAATGATCGATAATGAAAATTCTTTTGCTGTGACTAAAATACATCACATGAAAGAGGGTAGACATTGTAGCCTTTATAGAATACACAGAATCATGCCCATGGAGCATATTGAACTCCAATGGATCCTCAATAACCATGAAATGAACGAAAATAGTCTTCCCACCTAAAGTAGAAGGTGTTTGAGTAAGAACTCTCAAAGTTTGACTAGGTCTTCTATCAAAGGAAAGCGGTTGATTAACAATCAACATGAGGTTGGGAGATCCCATACCTCTCCAAGAACGTGCATATTAAAATAATAATAGAGGCTTCTTCATCCACAATACAACGAGCAATCATGTAGTATTCAAATTGTACCTTTATTTGAAAATGTGTAGCCGAAGGAAGGCATGGCTCAACTAGACTATCCCAATCAAAGGAACTAATCCAAGGGATTGATGGGGTTTTATTCAAAATGAATTTAGTGACCCCTTGTCTAGAAATTTCTGAAATAACATGGAATAAATTATGACTAGAAAACAACACACTCTCCAAAGGAAGAGTGGGATTGATTCAACCACTTGACGAATATCACTCTCTAAAGGAAGAGTGGGATTGACCAAATATTGCATTGGTTCAACCACTTGATGAATATTATTCTCTGAAGGAAGAGCGGGATTGACCAAAGATTGTATTGGTTCAATCACTTGATCAACAAAAGGTTGAATAGGTTGTTGGGAAATCATAGGTTGTTCAGGAGCAGGATATCCTCAAGACTCGTACCACACTCTCCATACCTATGCAATAGTAGGGAATTGATGGGTAAGGTGATATCACTCACAAACATTACAGGGGGACTTAGGTTTTCATCCTACATGATTGGTTTTCTCAAATGTGTCAACATGACCTACATTGGTTGACTCCGTGCCCCTAGGATGACCTCCATAAGTTGGATGGTTGGGTCCAACATGAATTACAGAGGTTGGTTGTTTTCCCCTAGCATGACCTCCATATGTTGGGTGAATGCCCCCAGTATGACCTACATAGGATGGGTGGATAGGTCCAACATGACTTGCATAGGTTGGATGAATTACTCTAGCATGACCTACAAAGGTTGGGTGAATGTCCCCAGCATGACTTACAAAGGTTGGGTGGATAGGTCCAACATGAATTGCATAGGTTGGGTGAATTCCCCCAGCATGACCTACAAAGGTTGGGTGAATGTCCTCAACATGAATTGCAGAGGTTGGGTGGATAGGTCCAACTGCTAATATTCAATCGGCTTGTCACCATTTTTTTCCACAATTTCTTCTTCAATTTCTCTTTTTCATACACCACTATGAAATATAATGAAAATTTGGAAAACACCATTATTATTCATCTTCACACATTATAGCTTGATGGCTATCACATTCACCCTAATCATCATATCTTTCAATGCTAATATTGATCTCTCAATTTGCATGCCTGTTGAAAAATATATTATTAGTTAAACTAGGGACCTCTACAATATCCTTGTTCGTTTCGACTCCAATAACTTTTGTAGCAAAATATAAGGTTACCTTCTTGTCATCATCCATACCTGTTGTTGCAACTAAGGTTTCTTTCTCATGCTTTCCTTTCATTCCATCTCCCTTCAAAGCTTCTCCATTTGTTTCTCAATTCATCAAAAATATACAATCTATCATAGGAATGGATTCAACTATTTGCATATTAGATGCAAGTTTGTTTCCATTCTCTTATAGGATCACTTCTACAATCATTCTCGCATAAATTTTACTGTTCCACTTTTACCCTCATCATTATCAACTTCATTTTTCTTCATTAGAATATATCTACCATTTTTAATGTTAATTTACTCATAAAAAAATATTTATCTATTTCTCCAAGTCTCATGACTTGCTGGTCCTTCATGATCTTTATTCCTTCTGCTTCTTTAGACTCTAAATATGGAACATGCTCTGTAACATCTATTCTATATCGCTTCTTTCTTTAACTCTAGGCTCTACAGCTTCTCGCAAATTTCCTTTCATAATTGTACACATGTTATAAAAAAATTCATTGGCTAAATATTTGATCCCTACAAGACTCTTAGGCATATTTTTCTGTAATTGTTACCTCTTCATATTTTCCAACAACATCAATGGACAACCTTCTTTTCACTTCTCCTATGCTTTCTATGTTGGTAAAATTACCCTTGTTCCCTTCAATAGGTGGTTTATCATACCTTGGACTAAAAAATCAAGTACTCGTTGGAAAACAAATCGTAATGCCACTCACTCAATCCTTCTTTCCTTTTATGTATTTTCCCACATATTCCATGTGATTTCTTTTACAACTTATCTTAAATTTGTTTCTTCTTTTCAAATTCCCATAATATCCACTACAATCTTCATACAAATTTTCCATTTTCTTTATCATTAACATCATTCCCTACATTTTCATATTCACCAATTAGACCTTTATTCATCTTATCTAACTTCAGATCCTTTTAAATCCTACAATAGGCATATTATCCTCTCTTCCTATCTCAAACTAATCAAGGTGATACCACTTGTTGTAGTCAAAACTCCATCCATACCTTTTCCTCTTCCATCAATGCCATGCCTTATACCAGGTGTATGATGGATTCTTCATTTCTACTCCAATCCTTTTTCTCTTTTTATTGTCTTAATTACTATCCTTGTAAGTCTCATTGATGATTGTTTCTTTTGCATGTTTGTTATGGCTATAACTAGTTCATTGTTATTCCTCACATTAGCTTCACATTCAATCAACTTATCATCATTTTTTTCCACATTTATTTCTTGAATTTCTATTTTTCATACACTACTATGAAATATATTCACACTTTGGAAGAGTGCCATTATTATTCATCTTTAGCCCTTTTAGATTCATAGCTATCACATTTACCCTAATCATCATATCTTTCAATGCTAATGTTCATCTTTGAATTTGCCCGCTTATTGAAAATTATATTATTAGTTAAACTAGGGACCTCTACAGTATCCTTTTTCATTTCGACTCCAATAAATTTTGTAGCAACATCTAAGGTTTCCTTCTTGTCATCTTCCATGCTTGTTGTTGCAGCTATGGTTTCTTTCTCATGTTTTCCTTTCATTCCATCTCCCTTCAAAGCTTCTCCATTCGCTTCTCAATTCCTCACAAATATAAAATCTATCATAGGTATGGATTCAACTGTTTGCATATTAGATGCAAGTTTGTTTCCATTCTCTTGTAGGATCACTTCTACAAGCATCCTCAAATCTCTTTTACTTCCACTTTTACCCTCACCATTATCAACTTCATGTTTCTTCATTAGAATATATCTACCATGTTTAATGCTAATTTACTCATAACAAAATGTTTATCTATTTCCCCAAGTCTCTTGACTTTCTTCCCTTCATTATATTTATTCCCTTTGCTCCTTTAGAATCTAAATATGGAACATGCTCTGTAACATATATTATGTATCCCTTCTTTCTTTAACTTTAGGTTCTACATATTCTCGCAAATTTCCTTTCATAATTGTACACATGTTATCAAAAAATTCATTGGCTAAATATCTGATTCCTACAAGACTCTTAGGCATAATTTTCTGTAATTGTTACATCTTCATATTTTCCAACAACATCAATGGACGACCTTCTTTTAACTTCTTCTATTCTTTCTATGTTGGTAAAATTATCCTTGTTCCCTTCAATAGGTGGTTTATCATACCTTAGACTAAAAAATCCAGTACTCGTTGGAAAACAAATTGTAATGCCACTCACTCAATCCTTTTTTCCTTTTATGTATTTTCCCACATCTTCCATGTGATTTCTTTTACAACTTCTCTTAAATGTGTTTCTTCTTTTCAAATTCCCATAATATCCACTACAATATTCATACAAATTTTCCATTTTCTTTATCATTAACATCATTCCCTACAGTTTCATATTCACCAATTAGACCTTTATTCATCTTATCTACCTTGAGATCCTTTTCAATCCTACAATAGGCGTATTGTCCTCTCTTCCTATCTCAAAGTAATCAACATAAAAAATATTGTATTACCCTTTACTCCTCATTTCCAAATATAGCTTCAGATTCCATTTCATCAAATTATTTTCATTCCCCTATCTTAATAAAATAATTTTGTTCGCATTCCTCTTCCACCTAACTGTCTACAAAACTTTGTTCATCACTTTTTAAAGAATTTAAAGGAATGTAGCTCAGCTTCACTTATTTTTATTAACCCTACATGGAGATTTATCTCCTCTATATTATGATTGTATTCAACTACATTTTTAATTTAATTTGCAGTGGCTACACCACTAACTTCCTCTTCCCTTGTAGTATTACAAGCATAGATCCATCTTAAACCTGGATCTATCAAGCATCGAGAGGGATCTGATTTCTTAAGGTTATTTTTTTTAATATTAAACTTTGTAAATATCAAGAAAAAAATTTGAAACTCAAAATTGTTTATCCCTCTCATTGCTTGATAGATCCGGGTTCAAGATATATCTATGTTGGATGTAATTTTTTAAAATTAAATTTACTTATTATTTTGTTAAATTTACTTTTTTAATTTGACATTTAATTTTTCTTATTTATTTTTATTTTTGTAACATAATGTTACATTACGTGACAACATCTCCCTTATACTAGGTTGGAAGCACCTCACTACTCTCATTTCAATCAAAGTTTCTTTCACCATGTTTTGCATCTACAAAATCACCACTATGGAAATTGTTAATATAGTATAGATCCATCTTAACTATGGCTCTAGCAAGCACTGAAAGGAATCAAGTTCTCTTCAGGTGCAAACCCTTTTTAATTTACAAAAATGTCTAATAAGTATTCCTACCTAGGAGGGAAATGGTCAACTTGCTTAAGTAATTTCAAAATAGAATGAGCTAAGTAACATTAATAATCATATAATCAAATAGTTTCCCAAAAATTTCTTTACTTGTATTTATTTAAAACTAATAATGAATATTAAGAGTAGTTAATGAGTAAAATAATCCATATAAAATTTTAAAATCTAGATTTCCACAATAAATTGGAATTTGAAAAACATGTATCCAAATGTTTTTGAGAAATGACTTGTTTTTCTCTATAACTAAAAATGAACATTTACATGTTCGGGCTAACCTTTACATGAGAATGAGTAAGGATGTAAGTGTTTTAAGAAACATGGTTTTAGTGGCTCGTGGTTTCTTGCTAGTTGTATTTGCATTTAAAGAAACTTCTAAATATGGTTGTAATATTCCATTGTAATGTGCCAAAGTGAGCACAAGAGATGCTCTTGGCAGCCTTGGCCAACCAATAATAATTCTATTATTGAAGGTTGGTTTTTCCCTACGGGGTTTTCTAAGGTAAATCTAGTGTTTTTATTGTAATCGCTATTATTTTGTAATTTATTTGCTATCGCATATTTTATTCTTAACATTATGTCTGCTTAGGTTTCAAGTCAACGAAATTTTAAATTGAAATTTGATATATAATTACATAAATGTACATGTTATAAGTTTTTTTTATTTTTTTATTTTATTATTTTTATTAAGTCGACATGTTACATACAAGACAAATATCTCCCATTTGAGTTGTAGAAAGAGCCTCTCAATGCAATCAAATGTCCTCCAAGACATGGTCTCCAATGTATTCCCCTTCTCAGGTCCACAATTTATAATTTCACTACTCTCATTCTTATCTTTATTTCTTGAATCACTTCATAAAAATGCTTCCCATTCTTCAATCAACAACATCATCACAATAACACATGGAAACTAATGTTCCAAAATTTGATTCATCATCAGTTATAATCTCCCTTTCCTTGGAATTTTATTTCACCTCCTTCTCATAGGAAATTTCTTTAATTTGTTGCTTGTTAATTTTTTTTGTTGAAAATTCAAGAGCCTCCTCTTCGCCCTTGATTCATCTACAAATTGGACTAGTGTCCTCCAAGTGACATATTCCAACATTTATCCCTCTTCTAGGTAACACATCATTATATCATCCTCTTCATAATCATCTCTACCACTATATTCATCATCTGTCTTCACTAGATTAATCCTCTTCAAACTCATTAGATCCTTCATCATATTCCTCATATATTACGAGGTATTTTTCCACCATTTTATTCTCATCATCATGAACATCACATGCCTTGATATCGCATGAATTCTCTACTTGTTCCAACACTTCCAGTCTTTTCACAATTTGGTCACTAATCGTCATGACCTAATATTTTCCAAGGGGTATTTTTTGTTCTACCAAAACCTTCATCAACTTATCCTCACTAAAGAGTTTCTTGATCACTTGTGATGCCTCTATGGCTTCCAAATTACACACAAATTTTATGAATGTATTTCACACCCCTAATGATCCCATTAACTCAAGTTAATTTATCCTTCGTAAGCTTCCAACCTTCACCTTCCTCTTGTACACCATATCTGTAGCTAAACTTTCAAATCCAAAAATGGTTCTCTTCATCCACTAAAGATATCTACCAAAAATCTAATGTTGGATCTATCTAAATACTAGTAGTCTTAAATATTATTTGTAAATATTCAAAACCTCAAGTGAATCAGTTTTATCTCCATTAAACAAATCTACCCAACTTCAATATTGGAGCTTCCCATTATTCCTAAACAACCTCTAGCCAACTATAGTTGGATTTATGTTCTTCTACTTCTTCACCTCTTCCATCTTCAACTCTATACAACACCTTAATGTTGAACTGCAATATTCAATTGTCCTCCAACTCTATGCACAAACTTGAGCTATGGAAATGAAAATTTCCTCAAAAGGGTTCATGTAATGAACCTAAATCAGATTTAAGGTTCACTAACTCTCTTAAACAATTTTTTCAAGCAAACTAGCTAACATGCAAGCAATTTGCAAGCTGAGTGAGCGAATAGAGTGGGGTTTAGGTAATATCAATAAGGAAAGAGAAGGACATATAATATTCAGGTTCCTAAGCACATGGTTTTGGGACCATTTAGGCTTTGAACATCGTCTAGATTGAAGTTCACTTCCATGCTTCTGGTAGTCCCAACCCATGCAAACTAAAACCTTAAAAAATAGTATCCAAGCAACCAGTGGCTATGAGAGGGATTAAGGATACTTATGGAAATATGGTATATATGTATATATCATTATTTGTAGGTTTATATAGAAAAAAAATAGTTAGAAAGGATTCTAAAGTACACAATCGTAAAACTAGCTCTTATGGAAGCTCACTAGTTTCATCTTCTGGATTTCCTAAATAGGTGAAAGTGGCTACATATTCTCTATTTCGGACATTGAATGCTTATATAAAATTTTTAAGAACATATCAGAACAAGAATGACTTAATTTAGTGACACATGGGTCGTATTATGCACCATACAATAAAACTAGTCAATTCCACATACAAATCTTGACAAGGTTGGATTAAACCATGTAAAATTCATTCATACTGATTCAGAACAGTTATGAAAATTATAGAGAATAATATTAACATTATTAACAACCATGTGAAGTATACATAGAGCTCATTAATGGCCTACACAACCTTCTTTAGAAAGATGCATTAATACAATGCCTTGGGAAGCTACAATTACTTAAAATCTTGTAGATTTGAACCCTCAAATGTGTTCAAGAATGAGGATACTTTAGGATCTGATAGGAACACCTGCAACATTGTAATTAATGTTTGAAATCCACTAATTCCCACTCATAACTCAAACTCTATTTCTCATACAAGAAAGGAAGCTAATCTAGAACTTCAAGATTCAAATGAGAGACTCTTCAAATATGAAAGGGGACTCAAATTTACTTGAGGATGACTTCAATACTTGCAATATTACTCCATCAATGGAAACACTAGCTTCATGAACAAATATGGAAAACAATTTCTAAGGGGCGCATCACCCAAAGCTCAGTTGAGGAAGATCTCTCAACCATTGAGTCGCAAAGCTTTCAAGACAAAATTACAATGACCAAAAGTTCCAACACTGATGTTCTGACATTGTTTTATAGCATAATTAGGATTCAAGGTTGAATTGGCTCAATAGGTGCCCCACTTTCGTTTCCCAATGTGCCCTCATGAAGAAAATATGAACTTTCTTGCTTTGTCTTCCTAGCTATCTTGACTTGCCAATTGTCCTACTTTTCCTTCATTGAAAACTATGCCCTCTTACTCCTGCTTTTCTGACTGACATGCTTTGTACTTTTTAGGAACTATGCCCTCTAAACTTTCCTTGTTTTCTAACTGACATGATTTATCCTTTTTAGAAACCACACTCTCTAAACTTTCCTGCTTTTGTCAGTTTGCTTATTTTTGTTGCCACCTTGCCTTATGCTGCTTTCTTCTAGTTTACTCTTTTGAGTGACAACTCATAGGGATAGAATTATTTCCTTATGGGCCTTCATGGCCTCTTTTAGCATGTCCAACTCATATTTAATTTAATATAAATTTAATATTTTAAAATATTAATTAACCTTTTAAATTTAATTTAACTAAAACAACTATAGTGCCCACACGGGTGTGGCTCATTGGCGGTTCAGTTGCTATGAAGTCACTTGTTGTAAATTGGAGGTCACGAGATCAAATCCCACCTAAGTTTGCCTGTGTCCCATGTCTTGTGGCGGGTGTGGGGCACCTAGGGGTATAGTGGTAGTGGGAATGGATCCCAGGACCCTGTGCCACGCGAGTACCAGCCAAACTCCAGTTGTCGATTCCCCTAGTTACAAAAAAAAACTAAAACAACTATAGTCCACATTTATTCTTGGTTACTTAATTTAATTGCTTAAAATACTTAGATAATGTTACCCCTTATAAATTAATTAACTTATTTCCACTAGAATCCATAAGATTTGATAGGTCATTGGTTAACTTTCCACTAACCTTTTTATTTTTCCTTCTCTAATATATCTCTTTCACTTTAATTTTGAGTTTGGAAAAAATAATTTAAGGATAGGAGATGCGCACATCTAAGATTGTACATTCACATTACAGTCATCACTTAGGTATTCTTTGAATGGAGTTCCATTTTAAAAACGCATGGCATAATTGTATCCATTTGTAAGTTTTTTTTAACATTAAAAAACAAATTGTGTTTAGAAAAGGTAATATTTTTGTTGCAGTTATAGTTAGATGACACCTTACAAAGTTAAAAATAAGCTTCAGGTTTGTTACTTTTTTCAGTCGAAAAAACCATTCCTTGGTATTCATTGAATCAAAGGAACCTTTTACATCTTTAGTCATTACAGATATACCCCAAGAAACGGCACAAAAAAATAATAGGTGATTTTCACCAATCCAACAAACATACATTCAATACTAAAACAGAAACCCGCAGAAATACAGGGATACCCAAAGCACCTGGGAATCCCTCTCATTTCAGGTTCGTTACTTAAAGATATGTCCTTACTCTTACTCTTACTCTTACTCTTATTACTTATATAAGAGTTGTGACTACAAATCACGGTTTTCAACCTACCTTAGTCATTAATATTATTTTACATATCAAAGTCATTTAGGGATAGTGAGTTCCTTGTATGAGAATAACGTACATTCAAATTCATTTGGAGAACATCATTGTTTTCAATTTGATGTCTTCATTTCAAAAGCCAAATTGATAAGGTTTCGAAAAAAATTATGAATATTTTATAAATAAATATTTTCTAAAAAACATGACAAATTGACAAGGTTTTGAAAAAAATATGAAAAATTTATAAATAAAATATTTTGTTAAAAAAACATGTTTCTTCATTAAATATTTTATTTATAAGGGTTTAAAGAATTATAAAACAATTTATTTAAATAAGTTCAAATTTGGTCGTTTTTTTCTACCTTTTTATTACAGCGTTCTAAGTTTTATTTTGGAAATTTATTTTTTCTTTTTTTAAGTCAATTGGGCTATTTTGTTATTGTTTAGATTTATGGTTTGTTTTTATATTATGTTCCATATATTTAGTCCATATGTGTGGCTATTGTATTTCAAAGATTACTTGTCAATGTTTTTTTCCATGAAACATTGTTTTAAATAAATTTATGGTTACAGATTTGATGAAGATATAAGAAGTTGAATTAAATAATTGTTTGACAACAATTATTACTATAAGTGAATTAGGTTAATTTATTGTAAATAGTTGGTTGAAGGAAACAATCTTATAGAGTTCTCTTGATTAAAGAATCTATTTTTGCAATTTTCTAGGTTTTGAGGCTTAGAGGAATTGGAGACAAACATACATCGATTTGAATTGTAAACTAGATTCTAGTAAATATTATCTTCGAGGAGAGGTCATTTGATCCAAATCTTATACCGATGAATGTTGGAAGATGTTCTTGTATGATGGAGTGTCTTTCGAGAATGCCAAATGGGTTAGTGGTCTGTAATGCACAATATTGTAAAGAAACAAATTTCATACACGATGCATGATCACAAAATAGAGCAAGTTCACAGAATCCACGATTCGATTGGAGAAAATTAAGGTCATTGAAATAAACCAACATAGATCCATCTTAAAAGGGGATCTACCAAGCACCGAGAGGGATCAAATCTCTCGGGGTACAAACTCCTTTTTAGAGTGTAAACATTGGAGAAGTGTATAATTTCTCTAATTTGTGTAGTTTTATATATATGTCGTTGTAAATGTTTTAAGTCTAATTTGAGCCAACATTTTACTTTTTATAATATTTTATAATATTTTTAAAAAGACAAGTGTCATTTCTAGGATGAGCATGGAGGGAATAACACATCTCTCTCCAATGGGATGTAAAATGAAGCTCTTCAATGCACCAAATATTTTCCATTTCTAAGTAGTTTTTCTATACATTTAATATAAATGTTCAAGGATTCTAACCAATAGTTTGAAATAAAATATTGTCAATTACTTATAGGTTGATTTCCTCTTGCAAAAATGTAAATGAATGGAAGACACACATTGCTGGGAAAGTATTAATTAAGGATACTATTTGGGTAGGACACATTTGCAAAGGTCAAGCATGCAGTAAATACAAAGACAAGAGGAAACATGGTTGGGTGGGTGCACGAAGTTGGGTCCACTTTTTTTTTAGGATTCAAAAATACAATACTCCATTGTTTCTATTGTAACTTTGAGTGCATTCACCATTTCTCTAACAAATCATATGGTGCACTAGAAGAAAGAAAGTTTTGTACACGTACATAAAAAAAATCTATTTTTTCTTAAGTTATGCTCCGAAAGTGTTGCATGTGCACACAACATCCTTTTTTTTCATGTTTTTTTTACTTTAATAAATCCTAGAAACTGAAAACATAACAAATAATTTCAGAAAAATAGTCTTGCACTAGTAAAAGATGTCTTCTACATATGTAAACAAAATTATTCAAAAATACTTTCAATTGTTGATATAGTGTTTCACGCGCATAGACATATATGTTATATTGTGCTGAAAATTTAAAAACAAAAAGTTTATAAGCAATTACAAAAAAATTATAAAAGTAAAATCTATATATTATGAAAGTTTATTTGAATTCCTATATTTTTTATTTTTCCATCTTCTTAACATTTGTTATGCAAGTACTTTAATTTCCTCTTGAAGTCACAATTTTGTAGTTGTATGTGACGACTAAAGTATATTTAAAGGAGCTCATGATTGTGCATCAACAAGTCCATCAAAATAATGTATATGGAGAAGATTATCAAAGTGAATTCGATTTATCATATCAAGAGAGAAATCCATGTGATGAGGTTAGTGAGATGTCCCAACATTGTTCAATTATATTAAGCCATGGAAGAAAGTTTTTTTTGATGGAGTATGTCAAAGGAGGTGAACTCTTCATTAAGTTACCAAAGGAAGTATAAAATAAGATGGAAACATGAATTATTTCATCCAGTTGATTAGTGTTGTGGACTTTTGTGAAAACATATGTGTTTACAATATGGATTTAAAGTTTGGAAGTATGATTTTAGATGAGCATGGGAACCTGAAAGTCTATGTTTTTGGTCTAAGCACAACGACAAAAAAATCTTAAACCACTCATTGTAGGCCCATGTATGATCCTCTGGTGATCATAACGAAAAAAATCTATGATGATTTCAAGGTATATATATGGTCACATAGGTGAATTTTATTTGTTGTTATGGGGAAAAAATACGACAATCCACTTGAGTTAATCCGTAGTAAATATTTTAATTTTCTTTTCTTTTGGACTGCGACACACTACCTTTTGGGAAACCCCACCTTTTTCTTCGACATGTTAACTTTGACAAGTTTTCTTTGACTGAAATGACTTTGACTGCTTTTTACTGTGACCAAATTTAACTTCAACAAGTCTTTAACTTTTACTTCAACATGCTTTTACTGTGACACACTTTTAACTATGGCCAACTCCCACTTCGACAGGATTATAATACTAAAAATTTATCTTGTTATATAAAGTAATATTTTCACTTTGACGTGAAAGACACATCTTTACCACCCAGACGATCAAGATAACTTTGACATGAATCCACTTGAATAGGTCCACAACTAACCAATCGCTAACTTTATATGAACCTCAACATAATTTTACTACGACAAGCTCACAATACCATATACCCAAATATATTAAATAAGACTTGTGTCGAGCACTCCGAGGTTAAAACTTAAGCTTTTACACGGTGAAATATTTGAGGATTCTTTGTCTTTTACAAATGGTCAATGTAAACAACATTTACACATGTAATTTTGGAGAAGATGTGTGGCATATAAATCATGCATTCAACCATAAAACTATAGGCTTATATATCATCACGATATAACAAGATAAATATGACTGCATTTACATACTTGGAAATTTACTTGAATGTTTCACCTTTTACAGTGCTTGGGCTCTCAACACATTCCAAAACCATGAGCTTGAGCTCTTGAAATCTTCTTGGAGTTTTTCTTATTCTCCTTTATCTCTTACTCCATTCGTTCCCCATAGACTCTTTTTTTTCAACTAATTATACATAGAATTAATTTTGGATTCTCTTGGAATCTACAAACTAACATTAACGAATGTAATTAATACATGACTCTAAATCTACCTAACAACTTAACTTGTAGAAGAAAAACACGACTAAATAAATATGCCGAGGCTTGAATTGCATACTCAGAATGAATGCCACACTTGTACTTTTATAGGATCTGAATAAGTCGGTTGAAATGTAATGAATATATGTTTGTAATTAATAATTCCTACAGCTGTAATGGATGGTTATTTTCCTTTCCATGATGCCAATCCGATGGCTACGCATAGAAATATTTGCAAGGGATAATTCAAGTGCCCACTTGGTTTTTTCAATAATGTTACGAGGCTGTTACCTAGCTAAGGGATCCAAATACCAATATATACATCATTATTATTTTGTTGTAGGGTTTTTTCGGACAATCCGCAGTAGACCTAAAAATGTCTACTGCGGATTGTCTGGAAAAACCCTACAACAACTTATCTTACCGCATAAATCTACAAACTGAAATCATTATTATTTGTCTCATGAAGGTCACATGCTCAAAAAGGGATTTCAAGCACATGACCTTTAATACATAAGAAAATGATAACGCTAAAAGTCTAGATGATGCGGATTTGTTGTTGCATATATCTACTAAGAGAACAAAAAAATATTGTGCACGTTTCAATGCATTTGATATAATTTCTTATTCAAGAGGATTTGATTTATCGGGCCTCTTTTAAGATAAATATCTCAAACATGAAAAATGCATCACGTCTACTCAACTCATTTCCAAAGTTAGAGGAAATAGATAAAGTTGATATTTTTTCTGTGAAGAAGGAATATTACAAGGTGAATATGTAGGACTCTATAGGGGGCAGGGAAGAAAACTATCTATTGTTATAGAGATATATGAGGTGATTTGTTCTTGGAGCTGAAAAAAGTTGGTGATGACACATTGGACTATGATAAATTATATGAAGAAAATCTAAGGCTTATCCTTAAAGACATTGTCTAGGATTGGCATGGTGATACAATGACTAGATTAGTTATGTTTAGGCATATAAAACACAATTCAAATTTGAGGGAAAAAATGATTGAAAAGGAATAATGGTGGGTTCTTTATATCCCATTTCTGAGGGCCAACACCAATATTTTTTTCCTTGTAATTCAAGGATATTTTCTCTTTATATCAATTTGTAATTTCATTTATTGTGATTTATCTTCAAGAAAATAGATGGGATTGTTTTTCGGGAGTTCTTTTATATCCTTATATTGTATTTCTACAATTTTTTTATGTGTCTTCTTCCCATTTTACTTGGTGATATTGGTGTGCACATTTGTAAACCATGACAAAGGTACTGTGGAATTTCTATTAATTATAGTTTATTATCTGTCTTCTACCCATTTTACTTGGTGAGATTGGTGTGCACATTTGTAAACCATGACAAAGGTACTATGGAGTTTCTATTAATTATAGTTTATTATCTGTCTTTTACCCATTTTACTTGGTGAGATTGGTGTGCACATTTGTAAACCATGACAAAGGTACTCTAGAGTTTCTATTTGCTCTTATTTTCTGAACACAGATTTTGAATTGTGGGTCCTCCTTTTACTCTTTCCTTTTGTTTCATTTTATGTATCAAATGGTGGGTAGGACTAGCTTATCAAATGTTTTTGTTTTATCCAAAGTCTTTGCATAAAAACTATTTTTATTTTTCTTTTGCTCAAAGAGTCGTCAAGCTCATTACTTTTTCCGAATTCTCGACGAAAGTTTGAATTTTAGAAATTGACAACACCAATCGTGGTAGAAATAAAAGAGTGTTAACACTGCCCATGGATTTTTAGGAATAGACCAATTTCATGTTTCACTATGGAGTTCATGAGAGTTTGTACTAATATTGGCTATATTAATTTTCTTCCATGAGCTAGTTACTACTGAGAGATACTTCTAATCTTCCAAATTAGGATTAATGACCTCCTTATAGTATCTTAATTTTATGTTAACCTATACATTTTCCTCACACCACAATTTCTCTTTAAACTTAAAAGTAATCATTGTCATGTCCCCACCCTTTTACCGGCGAGAGGACGCAACTATAATGCTAACAACCCAGGAAATCTAGCCCCATGAATGTAAAATAAAATGGATTGAACTTAAACATACACATATGCATAAATAATTAACATACAACGGAAGAAAAATTCATTCATTCACAACATTTTAACATGTTCATATTAAATCCTAATCACATATACAGATGCGGAGATAAAATAGACAAGAATACTTGTCTTGAAATAAGTTTGTCCCGCAACCAGCTACGTCGCTGCAACATTCCACCCAACCATAGGCCAGTGCGCTGGTTAATATCTCAGCAACACTACCACCCCCGAGCTGGGCATGATTTCCACAAGGAATAAGGGGAACACTAGCAGGATCACACATAGCCAAGGATACACAAAACTCAGCCAAGCCAACATAGTTGGGTTTATTAGGCTAACAAGGAAGTGGAAAAGCTGGTTGTTAAGCTAGTGGGATCAATGAATAATTATGGAGACCTACACTAGAACTAGGTTGGATTCTAAAACATCCACACACACGCAACACAAGGAAGCATCCCCTTCTCTGCTACACAGTCCCTCGGGCTATGACTTCCCTTCTAGTGCTATTCAGGGGTGCAAAGAAGAAAGTCAGTCCTCTAGCTTTGTCAGTGAGGTTCCTGCACACACTAGGTTTATCAAGCAGACTCAGACCCCATTTCCACTCCCAATTCAATGACAACCAAAGCCAAAAGATGCACCTACCACACAATACGATTTCTAGGTTTGAAGAAAAATAGCATGGGCAACAAAAAAAATGAATTGGCAGGATGGGTAAAATAGCCCCCTAACAGCAATTCGATTTCCAGGGACGTTTTGGCCCTAATGTGGCCAAAATGGACTCAACAACACCCAAAATCGTGGGTCTCTTCTTCCCTTCACTAGGTATTGCCAGGAAATGATTTCCAGCTTGGAAACTGTGGGGAAAACGCAACAAAACATGGGGAAGGAAACTTAGCCACTGATAATCACCAAAAATGATTTCCCAACCTGAGAAAAATGAGGTAACAACAAAAAACATGAATGGTTTCACACACAGGAAGTTCTGAATGCCTGAGAGAGCTCAAGGGAAGGAAAAATGGTGAGGAAAAATATGAAAAACATGAAAGCATGGTAGAATGGCATACATTTTTGGGTTTTTACTTGCCCAAGGAGTCAAAACACATTTCCCAAAAAATGATGGCTTCTCCAATTCAAATTTGGGCTGTCATACCTGGCGCATCCCATGCAATAACCAATTGAACCAACTTCTAGCAGTAATAAATGATTGGGTGAATACAACAAGAAAGGTAGTTGACAGTTTTTATGGGTTTCCCCTTTGACATTTGGATTTTCCCCATTGGCCCCAAATGTTTGAATATCCCCCCTCGCCCTTATCCTTAGGAATAATGCCCCCATTTCATTATTGTTGCATTGACATAGCTGGTTGTGGGTTTTTGATTAATTGCATATTTACATGATGATTTAAAAATCATAACGTGCTTGGCCAACACAAAATACCATCGACACCGATTTAATCGCCAAAACATAAAAACGATAATCCATGGTGGTCCTTTTTTCCTTTAGCTCCACACTACGATTAATTACAATATATACATCATATGCATTTAATGTAAACGAGGTCAAAACCGGGGTGTTACAATCATATTTATATTATGGTATTTACTGTTGGATACTATTTTCACACCTATTTTTGATGCCTTATCCCTTCTATTCATCTCTTTAATCCCTTATGTTTTATCCTTAAACCCTCATATTTCACGTAGAAAACCTTGAAGCACATAAAACTAAGGTATAATTGTCCCTATTCTTAAATGAATCGAATTTTGTAGTTTTTAAAGCATTTAAATATAAATTTTAATAAAATTACAGGATTTGCTAACTTCTCGTAAATGCTCCTAGCTTTGGATACTTACACGATGATTGGGAGAGATTTGAAATACTCAAGAGAATCCTTGATGTCCAAGGATGGATTTATTTCCAACAACTTCACAAGATAGCTCTCACAGGTGTCGAGTCAATGTGGGTTAAGGACAGCCACCTGTGCTTCTAGAAAGCATAAAAACATGACTGTTTTAAGATTTCAGAAATTTTCTCCTATTGTCGTGGATTTGAGGATGAGCTCGGGGTTATGGAAAGATGTCATTATGATCTGCAGAAAGATTGTATCATTTCAGTTTTAGAACAAGTAGTATAAGTATTTGTAATTTTTTTTCATGTAAAGCCATTCGACAAACTGTGTGAGACTTTGCATTTTGGGAAATAAGAATTCAGATTTCAAACATTTGTGAGTGAATTTGTTTTGGCATAGTATGAAATCAATTTAGCTGTTGGTGATTATATAACTTCATGTGTGTGATTGAAGCAGTGGATGACCCACTTTGCTAAGCTTGCACACCCATTCCTTTACTACTGCGTTTCGTATGTTTTAGTTTTCCTGTAGAAGCACATTTCAATTTTCTCGTAGATGCACATTTTGATTTTCCCTGTAGATGCATTTTAGTATATTTCTAGTTCTCCTATAGATGCATGTGGTATGTTATAAATTTCCTACAGATGCTTCTTTGATCTAGATTCCAATTAAATTTTGAAACCACATTCTGCAATACAAGAGTCCATTTCAATTTGAAAGCGAGTTTTAGACTGTGTGATACAGGTAGGGTTTATTATTTGGAAGTAGCATACATTGCCTAGGTTACTAAAGGATTGATTTAGAAATATTCTTCTGTTGAAAATTAAATACATTGCAGATTGGCAGTTCTTGTAAAAGAACTCATTGTTTTATGCTTTCATCAATGGAATAGGACTGTTATAGTTTTTTAATAATTTTTACATTTTGTAATTCATGTTTTAGATGTGGTTGAGTTAAAAAATGACAATGCATACATTTTCAGTAAGGGATTTTGCTAGTTCTAAACTTACATAATTTAAACAGTTTAAGGTTTATTTATGAAGCATAGTAGATTTTAAACTAGTCTAGTTCTAAGTCCATAAATTTTGGATGTGCTTCTAAGTCTTAAGACACCGGGTTGACATTTAAAACTTTAGCTCTGATTTATGACAGTAGATTGGGAGAACATTTCGTGTCATTTTTGGGGCAGCATATTTAGAAATAGACTTAGGAAGTTTAGTCTCCTTAAAAAAACACACACAAAAAGACATAATAGAATTTAGTTTTTTTTTATGTCATGATAGAGAGACGAAAAAATGAAGATTTGTAACCCCCCCACAAAAAAATAGAGATAACATGGAATTATTCATCTAAGAAGAAAGGATTCATTGAAAAAAGTGTTGATACTCTCAAAATGGTGAGGAAGAAACATCTAATAAAGGAGGACTAACCACAGAACAACGAAGAGAGTATGAAATAAGGATGGAGATGGAAAACAAGTGAAGAGAAATGGCTAAGGAAGAAGTATTTAGAGGACCAACTCCAGAACAATGAAGAGAGTATGAAAGAAGTTTGGAAGCTAAAAACAAAATATGAGAAGACATAAGAAATGAGAAACTAGAATATAGAAGAAATGAAAGAGTAGAAGACAAAGGAAATGAAGAAGAGAATGAAACTACCTTTAGGTTTCCAATCTTATATACTAGTGTCATCCTAGGAGAAGAGGTAAAAATGAAAAACATTCCACCATCTATTTTACCTAACTTTTATGGTATGAATTCTAAAAATTCTGATTCATTTTTATTTGAATTTGATACTTTATGTTGTACCTATGGATATACTGATGATACAAAAATAAGATTTTCCTCTTTCCTACTACTCTTAAAACTACTGCACTTAAAGGGTTCATGGGATTAGGAGAACATACTATAACTAGTTGGGATGACATGAGAAAGATTTTTCTTAAAAAATATCAAGCTTATTGTAGATTTAAAGAGCTGAAAGATGATATTTTTAAGATGTCTCAGCAAGAAGATGAAAGTTTAGAAGAATATCTTGAAAGATTTATGTATAATCTACAAAAATACAAATATACTTCTTTGACTTCAGACATCATCAAAACAATCTTCTTGAACGGTATCCAAGATGCGTATCTTAATGTTATTAATGTAATGGGGAAGGGAGATTTTTTCTACTTACCTTTTGATGAAATTAAAGAGTTATGTCAAAAGTATTTAAGAGGAAGAGATAGAAAAGGGAAAATCGATATCACTTCAAAGCCATTAAAATCAGCAACATGAAGTATATCAAGAGCTAAGTTTGGAAGATTGTTAGAATATTTTAAAGCTGATATTATGAGTACTTTAGGGACACAAGTAGAATTCTTAAAAACTAAGAAAAGATAGGAACACTACAAACAAGCTCTATCAATTTTCTGTCCTAAATGTAGGAAGAAACATCCATTGAAAGAATGTCCTTTAAACAATGTTCAGATTTGTGGGTTATGTGTATAAAGTCATAAGATTGATGAATGTTCTAGGTTGAAAGAATTACAAACATCTCAAGTGGAATAAAGTAAAAGCATGGAGTCTCTTTACCTTCTATAATAGAAAAGACCATGGAAGCCACGTTTTCCAGGTATGTCTCAAGACCTTATGCAACTTTTTTTCCAAGTTATCAATACCCTGTTCAAAATTCATGGAATGCACCTATGCCTTGGAAGACTTGGTCTCCCCATATAAACCAAAACCATCATGTTCAAAATTGGTGAGGGTATGCTCATGGAAACCAAACATATAAGTAGGCCTACCCACAACCTTATCAACAATATTTTTCTTACCTACAATACTGGTAGAGTCAACCTTCATTTCCTCCACACCCAAATCTTGCTCCTCAACTAACCCAGCCTTAATAACTTCAACTCCCATCTAATCAACCTCCTCCTCAACTAACATAGTTACCAGCCCAACCAATACCAAACATTAATAATAGAGTGGAAAAACTCATGTAGAATATTGATGAAGGAACACTAGTTTCATACTCAGTCCTTCCTATTCAAAATATCCACTTAAGGTATGGAAAAATATTGGAAAAATAATCCCCTGTTATCATAGAAGAATAATAAAAAAAGAGAAAATTCAAAAAAAATCTAATACAGAAAATTTGCAGTTAAACAAACAAACTCAGAAGGATAAAATGATCTTACCTCAAACACCTCCTTTTCTAGAAAGGTTAGTTAAGGAAAAATTTTCAATTTCTGTTCATGAATTTGATGTCTTAGATGAATTAATAAATGTATATGTAAAAATTCACTTATTGAAAGCTATTAAATATATCCCAATCTATACAAAATCAATTACGGAGTTCTGTTTAAACAAGACTGACAAACAGAAGAAGCATCCGCAAACGAAAGAAGGATCCACCAACAACTCATGTAATTGGAAATTTAGCAGGCTTAATGTCAAATATTGTTTTTGTTGAAAAATATATTGATCCAGGCATTCCAATGGTAGCCATACCTATCGACAACTTTTCAATTTCAAAAAAACTAATTGACTTAGGTGCAACTATTAATGTCATGACACTGGAAACAATGAAATATATGGATTTGAAGAATCTTAGACCAACCACTACAATCCTCGAGTTAGTTGATAAATCTAAAATGGAACCAGAAGGGATACTTGAAGATATCATAGTTTCTCTAGATTCCTGGGAGTATCTAGTATATTTCTTGGTTCTTCAACCAAAATATAACTTAGGAAGACATCCACTAATTCTTGGAAGACCCTGGTTAGCTATAGATGATGCTTTTATTGGTTGTAGAGCAAGAAACATGATCATTTCACATGGAACAAAAGGGAAACAAATCACACTATGTCCTTTTGCTCAAAGACCTTCTATGACAGATCAATTATCTTGGATTAATGAAACAAATGAGCAACAATAAGAAGTAATTCAACCTATCTT
Organism: Pseudotsuga menziesii; assembly: GCA_001517045.1. Lineage (NCBI taxonomy): Eukaryota > Viridiplantae > Streptophyta > Pinopsida > Pinales > Pinaceae > Pseudotsuga > Pseudotsuga menziesii. The sequence continues at coordinate 488,776 of LPNX010356793.1, read as the reverse complement.
AAGTAATAATAAATATTTCGATTTTCGAGAGGAGAATGATGACGATTTGCCAGATTACTTTATTTATGAACCTGGTATTTCTGAACAATTAAGGAAGATGCAATATATTACTGCAGATTAGGTTTTAGGACAAGACTTTCAGGAAAATTGTACAATTGATTCTTTGGAAACATCATTTGGTGATATTTTTTTTGTTCATTCCATAACAAATGATCAAATAAAAACCATTGAAATAAGTCCTGGAAAATACTTAAATATTGGTGCACATCTTACATTATCACAAGAAGAACAGTTGATTGCATTACTAAATAAGTATCACAAAGCATTTTCTTGGGAGTACACTGACTTGCCAGGGATTCATCAGGAACCATGTACTCACCATATTTACATAGATGATCATATAATACCTCTAAGGCAACCTCAACGAAGAATGAACCCCATCCTAAAAGAAATAGTCAAAGAAGAACTACAAAATTTATTAAAGGTAGGATTTATCTACCCTATTTCTGACAGTGAATGGGTTTCTCCATTAGTTGTTGTTCCTAAGAAGAACCAGAAAGTGGAGAATTTGTGTGGATTACAGGGAGTTAAACAAAGAAACAATTAAAAGATTATTTTCCATTACCATTCATTGATCAAGTATTGGATGCATTAGCTGGAAAAATCTATTTTTCATTATTAGATGGATTTAGTGGATACAATCAAATCATAATTGCATTAGAAGACCAGGACAAAACTACTTTCACATGCCCCTGGGGTACATATGCCTATAAAGTTTTACCTTTTGGTCTATGTAATGCTCAAACCACTTTTTAGAAAGCAGTCCTGGCTATTTTGCTGATTTAATTCATGAATGCGTCGAAGTATATATGGATGATTTTTGTGTATGGAAACAATTTTGAAGATGCATGGGACAATTTAGAGAAAATCCATAGAATCAAATCTTTCCCTTAGTAATTAAAAATGTTTCATGATGTTAAATGAAGGGATAGTGTTAGGTCATCATATTTCATCATCTGGAATAAATGTGGGTCCTGCAAAAATACAACTCATTGTGAATTTATCAGAACCTAAAAATAAAAAAGACGTGAGAAGTTTTCTTGGCTATGCAGGCTATTACAAAAGGTTTATTGAACATTTTAGTAAAATAACTTTTCCACTATTCAAATTAGTTTCTAAAGATATAAATTTTCATTGAGATGTTAATTTTCAAGTTTCCTCACAGACACTTAAAGACAAGTTATTATCAACACCTATCTTATGGGGTCCTGATTGGACATTTCCATTTCACATCTTCCCAGATGCATCGAACATTGCAATTGGGGCAGCTTTGAGTCAAAAAATAAAAACTTATGACTTATGCTATTTACTTTATTAGCAAAAATCTAACCCCTGCAGAATTGAATTATACAATTACTTAAAAGGAGATGTTGGCAGTAGTACATGCTGTGAACAAATTTTGTCATTACATTACTGGTTAAGAAATCTTTGTCCATATAGATCACTTTGCCTTAAGGTATTTAATGAACAATAACATCACTAATTGAAGGATAACAAGGTGGATCTTATTGATTTAGGAATTTAACATTAATGTCCTAGATAGACCTGAAAGGGAAAATCAAGTGGAAAACTGTCTATCTTGATTAAACAGTTCTGGTGAGGTTGTTCCTATTTTAGATAATTTTCCCAATGAACACTTATCTGCTATTTCATTTATAACTCCATGGTATGCCGATATAGATAACTAATTATCATCAGGAAAACTACCCCCTTCTATGAAATCAAAAGAGAAGAAAAGAATCATTAAACAAAGTTCTAGACAGATATGGGTGAATGGAGAGATTTTTTATAGAGGATATGATCTTATCATTAGAAGATGTGTTAGGAAAGATGAGGTTTTAGACATTTTAAAAAAATTTCATGATGAACCATGTGGTGACAATTTTGCAGATAAACGTACATCATACAAAATACTCAACCTTGGGTATTATTGGCCATCTATTTTCAAATACTGCAGAAATATGTTAGAACTTGTGATATTTTTCAAAGGATAGGAAGACCAGTACCATCTGACAAGATTGCACTTCAACCACATGTTTTCATAGAGCCATCTGAAAAATGGGCTATTGATTTCATTGGATGAATCAATCCACCATCAAAAGGAAAAACGTATATATTGGTATGTACTGACTATGTTATAAAATTGGTGGAGGCTAAAGCATTACCAAGAGCCACAGAACAAACAGTACTCAATTTTCTTTTTGAAGAAATATTTGTTAGATTTGGAGTTTCTAGAGAAATTGTTACAGACCAAGGAGCACAATTTACTTCTAGGATGGTGAAAGAGATAGAAGACAAGTGCAAAATCAAGCAGAGGAAATCTACCCGCTACCACCACAGGCCAATGGCTAGGTAGAGTCCACCAATAAAAATTTGGAAACAAACATGACCAAGAAATTTCAAATGCACAGAAAATATTGGTAAGACAATCTTCATGAAGCTCTATGGGCATACAAAATTACTTGGAAGAACATTGCTAGTTTTACCCCCTATCAGCTAGTATATGGTAAGCAAGTGTTAGTGCCAATTGAATTTCAATTTCATACTTTTAAATTAGCAGCTGATCTAGGGGTAGAGATTTCTGAAGAAAAAAAAGAGAGGATAATGCAGTTAAATCAATTAGATGAGATGGGGAATGTTGTAGTAGAAAAAAACGTTTTGGTACAACAACAAAGAGCACAATGGCATGATATGTTCATCAAGAAAAATAGTTTAAGGTAGGAGATTGGGCCTTACTATTTGATTCTAAATTCCAAAATTTTAAAGCAAAGTTCACAATTCATTTGCTTGGTCAATATGAGATTGCAGAAGTATATGACAATGGATCAGTAAAATTACAAATAATAAATGATGAAGCAAGTACATTCATAGTTAATGGACATAGGTTGAAAATCTACAATAAGCCTGTCAACAAAGAAGATTTACTACAACAGATTTCTCGACAGAGAGAGATGGAGGTCCTCGACAAACACATTGTTGTGTCTCCTTCACTTCCTCTTGAATAATTTTGATGTTAAAAAATAAACAAACAACCAAAAAGAGAAAAAATAACAACAATGTTTAGTTGTGAAAACCAGGTAATTGTTACAACATAAACTTGAATTTTCATTGGAAAACCAAGTTTACTTGGCCATTGCAAATTATCAAATTTTGTTTCCTAGTTGCTTACATATCAGTTTTTCAGTATAAATGACTTTAGGACAAGTCAATAAACATGGATGAGAGGGAGAAGCATATCAAATGTTGTTTGAAGATATCTTGGAACACACTATTGGATTGCCTCAACATGGGGAGAGGTTCTTCAAAACAAAACAGTGTGAAGAGAAGGCATGGGTACCTTTCCTATGTAGGTTAAGGGTAGGCTTAGTGAAATGGAAGAAGGGGGTACCAAGGAGTTGGTTAATTAATCCTTGGGATGAAGTTACGTATATTATTAAAAAATTCTTTACTTGTGAAGGAATATTTAGTATCATATACCTCTATCATATTAAACTGATGCAGCATTTGAGGGGTGATTGTGAGATCAACATACCCTTTTTTTGCTACAGAGCCTTTCCAAAATGGCTAAAGCTGTTAAAAAACGCACTGAAGACACTACCTAAATCCTTTTCCATTATGGGCTCATCAAAATTATCCTTACACATGAATTACAAAAGCAAAGTTTGACATGGCAACAGTTTGTAGTTCATAATAAATTTGAGGAACCAGAGGAGCAGTTGAATGAAGGATTGGAAGAAGATGAAGTGTTAATGCTAACATACATTGAAGATGATATACAAGACTATGAGGCAACAAGCTCAAAACAGCCTAAGAGAAGAATAAGAACCATAAGAATGGTAAAAGAAGAATTGCAATTCCAAGAAAACAATAAGAGCTTCACAACTTATGAAAGAAGATCAAGGAAACATCAACATGGACATAAAAAGAAAGAAACAGTAAATACTGATGATGAACAACAGAGGCACTATGTATACATACAATCCCTAGAAATTCAAGAAGAAAATCCAATAGGAAAAATTGGGAAAATTACTGAAGAGGTAAATATCATCTTTGATTTGCAGATAACAGAAGAAATATTGGAGTTAGATACTCAGATAGTTGAGAAGACTCTTGCTGACAAACAAGAGCAAGATAATGAAGAGATAGCCATTATTTCTCCTATCTTTGTACAACATACCACAAAAAAGAGAAAGAAGTGTGCTTAGAGCAATAGAAGAAAATTTTTAGTAACAAAGATGATGAAATTGGAATAGATATTGTTTCCAAACAACCTACAACAAGTAAGAAAAAGAAGAATCTTTCTAAGAACAGTAAGAAGGTTGAAAAGCTAAAACTAGAAATGAAGGAATTAAACTGGAAAATGAGAGATTGAGGAAAAATAATAGAAAGATTAGAGTTCAGAATATCGAAATCTCTAAACAAGCATATAAATGGTATCAGTAAAAGAGGGCACTTAAAGCCAAGTATCAGAGATTGAAGGTCTTTCATGCAGCTCAAGTTAGTGTCAATGCATCATCTCAAATAGGAGAAATGTCAGAGGATTGATAGCAGTAGAGAAACTACATTTTTGTGCATGGGAATATGAAGACTCAATTTTGGAGACACTCTTTATACATGAGGACATGCAATACCTTCCTCTTGGGGGAGATGTTGGATACTATTTTGACACCTATTTTTGATGGCTTAACCCTTCTATTCATCTCTTTAATCCCTTATGTTTTATCCTTGAACCCTCATATTTCACCAATAAAACCTTGAATCTCATCAAACTAAGGTATAATTGTTTCTACTCTTAAATGAATCGAATTTTGTAGTTTTTTAAGCATTTAAATCTAAATTTTAATAAAATTACATGATTTGCTAACTTCCTGTAAATGCTCCTAGCTTGGATATTTGCAAGATGACTGGGAAAGATTTTAAATACTTAGGAGAATCCTTGATTTACAAGGATGGATTTATTTCCTACAACTTCATGAGATAACTCTCACATGTGTCAAGTCAATGCAGGTTAAGGACAACCACCTGTGCTGCGAGAAAGAAAAAAACATGATTGTTTTCATATTTTAGAATTTTTCTCCTATTTTCGTGGATATGAGGATGGGCTCGGGGTTATAGAAATATGTCATTATTATATGTAGCAAGATTGTAGCATTTCAGTTTTATAACAAGTAGTATAATATTTGTATTTTTTTCCATGTAAAGCCATCCGACAAACTGTGTGAGACTCTGCATTTTTGGCAATAAGAATTCAGATTTTCAAACCGTTGTGAGTGAATTTGTTATGGCATGGTATGAACTTGATTTAGATTTTGGTGATTATATAACTGTCTGTGTGTGAGCGAAGCAGTGGAGGGTCACTCTGCTAAGCCTGCACACCCATTCCTTTACTGTTGCGTTTGGTATGTTCTAGTTTTCCTGTAGATGCACATTTCGATTTTCCCTGTAGATGCATTCTAGTATATTTCTAGTTCTCATGTAGATTCATGTGGTATGTTCTAAATTTCCTACAGATGCGTCTTTGTTGTATATTCCAATTAAAGTTTGAAACCACATTCTTCAATACAATTCCATTTCAATTTGAATGTAAGTGAGTTTTAGACTGTGTGATATAGGTAGGGTTTATTATTTGGTAGTAACATAAGTTGCCTAGGTTACTGAGGAATTGTTTTAGAAATATTCTGCTGTTGAAAATTAAATACATTGTGGATTGACAGTTGTTGTAAAAGAACTCAGTGTTTTATGCTTTTCGCAATGGAATATCATTGTTATAGTTTTTTTTATGATTTTGAAATTTTATAATTCACGTTTTAGATGTGGTTGAGTTCAAAAATGCCAATGCATACATTTTTTGTAAGGGATTTTGGTAGTTCTGGACTTACAACATTTAAACAGTTTTAGGTTTATTTCTGAAGCATAGTAGATTTTAAACTAGTCTAGTTCTAAGTTCATAAATTTTGGATGTGCTTTTAAGTCTTAGGACACTGGGTTGACATTTAAAACTTAAGCTCTGATTTATGATAGTAGATTGGGCCAACATTTACGTCTAGATTTTTACAAATACTTATTATTTTTAAATAAATAATTGAATATGAATTTATTAATATTAATTATTCTCAATGTATATAATGATATTCGATAAGGTTAATTAAGTGATGTTCAAATCCCACGTGATCATAATCAATATGCGAGAGAGTCGTGTATAAGAACAATGTAAACATTTATGCGTATTTCACATTCGTAATGAATTTTTTTGTTTTTAAAAGCATACAAAATTAAATATTAATAAATTTTTTAAAGAGGAAAGTAATAAATAATCTCTACTTATGATACTAATAAAAAAATAGAAATGAAAGTAATAAGTAATCTCTAATTAATGTCATAAGTTTACCTAAAAGAATATAGTCCTTTCATATTAAAGTTGAAATTGCAAAACTAATAGTTTATTTTATACCTTGACTCAATGCTCTTTCTAAAATTTTATTGGAGATTTATGTCAAAAATAGCTTCAAGGTTCACATATATCAACTTAGAATATATTTGAAGATGCTAAAGTTGTTCTTAGAGTTATTCAATCCTTTGAAGTTCATGTCAAAATTTTGTATTGGTCTCAAAATTCATTGTATGAATGTTCATCTAAACATTATATTGTGGATTCCTTTTAGATATTTTTCCAAGAATAATCTAAAAAATCATTTGAAGATTCTTAAGATTTCAAGTTTTATTGTCGTAGCATTCATCTTTGATCTGTGTTGTATATTTATCTTAAAAAAATGTTTTAAAATTCATTTTAAAATTTGAATAAAAGTGTTCAGGATTGGTCCTAAGATTCAATGTCATGGATTCATCTCATAATTTTTATGTTATATATTCATTAGAGTTTATTTCAAGGTCTATCTTAAAATTCATTTAAAATTATTAATTAGGATAACTAGGTGGATGATGGGATATGTGGTAAGATCAAATTCAACTTTAATATTCTAGTTGGAATCCCCAATGGATAGCTCAACTTGTTGGACCCCATCTCAAAATCCATTTCCAAGCAATAGGTCAGGAGTTCAATTCCATGACTAGCCATGTGAGAATTTGAGGTTCATATCCTTGAAGTGCTATGAAAAGTGAGTTTGCACATCATGGAAAAAAAGAACTTGTATTTATCAAATGAATGGTATAATCTATTGGAATTATCACTATGAAAGCGTCCGTATAACCCTCTCCAACTCATTTAATTTCCATGAGAGGGTTTATGCTAATGGGTTTTTCAAAAAAAGTGATTTTTTTAGTGGACTCTTTAAAAACAATACAAATAATCAATACCCTCATAGTTGGCTACCTGCATATCAAGTTTTGTCCCTCAATGGTATCCATAAGGAAATGTAATAGTTGATCAAATTGATTTCTTTCATTTAGGTATAACTCAACATGACACCAAAGAAATCAATGGTGTTGTTAGATTTGTGAAGAAAAACCAACATTAACAACCTCAATTGGTCATTAGATAAGAACAAAATATGCTAGATAAGGATTGAAATTCCAAAATTATATCAATGGTTCTTTATATAAATCCAACCCATCTCAATATATTACCTCAATTGGCGTGTTCTTTGAACCATTGCAAGTATATGTTCAATACAACTTGGATATTATTGTTTTATGTCCTTTTGTTTGTTGCACAAATTTAAATGGTTTTTGGTGTTAAAGGTAATGCAATGCATATAGTTTCATGTCCTTATGTTTGTTGCACAAATTATGCTACAAGGCATGCAACACACATTGATATGAGTACAAATTGTTTTTCATTGACACATTGTCCATAGTTAATAATTCCATTTAGAGGAGAATGGATATGAATTTCTATGACAGTTTTCATTTATTGATTCTACTCACGTTTCTTTACATTTTAAATTTTAAAGTTTATCACATGGAAATTGTAAATTATTAATTTTTAATTTCAATGGCTATCTCAGCTAGAGTTCAATTCCTAGGCCCCTTAGGGCCAATGCTGTTAGGATTAATTAATCCTCCTTTTTCCAATATAGTCTATTTGGTCTATTTTCCTTATTTAGGGGGTAATTATTAATGTACTAGAGTGTGATGGACACACCTAGATGTTATCCAGAAATTACTGCATGGGTTAATGTTCCTATCAGAGAAATCCCTACAATATACAAGCCCACTCTAAGTGCCACCAGTAGCCTCCATCAGTTGGTCATGGTTGGTAAGTAGTTATCCTAAGTTAACCTCTAGTTACAATCAGTTAGATCACTTTTAGTTAGCCGAGCAATTTTTTCATGCATGAAGGGAGAGTGGCACATCTTTCCCAGCTACCTCATCAGTTAACTGATTGTAGACTGATTTAGACATCTAGAGTTATACTAGTGAGTTCCAATAGTGATTTAGACACACTGAGTTATCTATTCAGTCATCTTGAGCTGGTAAATTAGAATTCTATCCCCATGATTTGAATTATTTTTATTGTATAATCATTGTGTTATTGATTAACGAATGAAGATTAATGTTGTGATTATTTGATCAATTATTGTCTGATTTATCTGAAATTTTTGGCATGAATTTTCGATTTAGTGTACATTCTCTTTGATTATTCCACTACTTAATTCCCTTCCTACAACTTTCATATTTTCCTGTAGATCAATGGTTCACAAATTTAACATGGTATAAGATCCTTGTCTAGGCTTGTATCAAGTCTTGTATGATCTCCATTGTGCATGAGAAGCAATTGAGTTTCCACATAAATCATGGAATCATAGCATTGCTCCCTATGGATTCTGTCCAAAGAAGTCTACCCAGCTATGACAGATTCTGAGAAAGTGCACATATGATTGAAAGGATTGAAATAACATATGATTGCGAATTTGATTGGTTTTGCAGTGCACTTTGTAGGTACCTCCGTATATTCTTGAGGAATTGATCGATCAACATACATAAAGATGGAGAATTCTTTAGTTGTCATACCTATAATTATTACACCCTTCAACTACACTGATTGGAGGGAAGATATGTAGGTAGCCTTGTGAAATATTGGCCTTCTTATGATTACAATGGGAAGAGAAGCTAAGCCCTAACATTATGTTGAGAAGAACAAGTTTTTAAATTGGCTTGATGAAGCCTTCGACTTCATGTGCACTCACATCTCCTAGGATCTTTTATTACACCTTGAGGGACTAAGGACTCTAAAGGAAGTTTGGGATAAGTTTCAATCTTTGTTTGGAAAAAAATATGAGATTCCAAGGAATATTTTGGAGAATGAGCTCATTGTAGTACATCCCATCAGTTTCAAAACTATTCAACAATTCTTTACAAAATACATGTCACTAGTATTGCAATGCAAACAATGTGGATTAAAGAGGAAATATGAGTAGCTTGTGCTGTCATGCGGCTAAGAATGATTGTCTTAGAGTACTCATTCTTTAATATCTAGATTCCATTATGGAATAACTTCTATTCCTAATTGGAATATGACTTCTCTATATGCTTTTGTTGAGTCCTTGATACAAGAGAAAGATAAATTGGTTCAAATGGGAGTGATTCAAACCTCTAAGAATCAAGAACTCTTTGTAGGAGACTCAAACAATGTGCAAGAAAGAGGGAAGCACAATCGAAAGGACACCAGAAGCACTTATTCAAAGCCAAAGGAGAATTAGAGATCTTCTGATGGAGCCTTAGGTTCCAAGAAAAATAAGAAAATTGAGAAGACTAGATGCCCCTATTGTATTAGAGGATTTCATCCAGAGAGCCAGTGCATTAAAAACACAATTGACCCTGTCAACACTCCTTGAATAGAACAATATTTCCCTTCCACAAGGAGAAAATAATTCTGATGTTGGACAACCAACAAAAAACCATGAGAGGTGCCATTCGTTGAAGGCAGGATTCACTTATTCGAAGGATTATTTGATATATTTTGGAGGATCCAACCACATGGTTTCCTCTAGGGAATCCTTCACCACTCTAAATATCTCAACAGGACCTAGCATTCATATGGGAGATGACTCTCAAATCCAAGTTGTTGGGAGAGGTTCTATCAAAATCCAACATGGTGAGTTCAAGAATGCCCTCTATGTTCCTTCTCTTGTAGCAAATATGTTGTCTATTTATCAAATGACTCATATAGGCTCTGCTAAGAGACTTAAATTTGAATATGACATAGTATAAATCATTGAATCGTCAACTAGAAATATCATAGCGAAATGGTTTTCTAATCATGCCTTCAAGGCGTATGAGTTATCCCATTTCCTACCTGCTTGACATCCAACAACTCTATTGACTCATGCCAATAACACAAGCAAGTTGTGCAATTAGAGGAAATTTCAACTCAAAATGGGCCTCCTAAACAAAATAAAAAAAATAATAGTTAAAATAATAAAATAATATTTATTAATTTTGGAAGAAGAAAAGAAAAAAACTTCTTTTTTGTTTGTATTTTCGACATATCTCTCCTTGTTTTTACTCAAATTTCGATCGGGAGAGCTCGTTGGATGTAGAATTAAATTCCGCATCCAATGAGTACCCACTTGGCATACTTTTTATGGACCCCGCTACCCCAAAAACAAAAAATACTTGAAAAAATGTAATGATGACATCATCACATTAGAGAGAATTTGAGGTAAAAAATGGGCCTCAAAAGGACCAAAATGTACTATAAAAATCAACCAATTACATTCTAGTAGATGACATCATCCCCCATGGTTGAGGTGGCATTGCATGAGTTAAGAATGTTTATTTGTCACATTTTCTATGGTGGATGAAAACCTATAGTTAACCAAGCGAGTGGTACAAGTACTTTTAAGCCATAAA
>LPNX010356793.1:455592-477821 GCA_001517045.1 Pseudotsuga menziesii | reverse complement strand
CTACCCCATAAAACCCCTAACTCATAATATTTTAATATATCTTATATTTTTGTAGTACATCTCTTAGGAGGCCCTTTTTTGACCTCAAATTCTCTCTAACGTCACATTTTTTTTCAAGTATTTCTTGTTTTTGGGTAGAGGGGTCCATCAAAAGTATGTTGAGTGGGTACTTGTTGGATGCGGAATTTAATTCTGCATCCAATGAGCTCTCTCGATCGAAATTTGAGTAAAAACATGGGGAGATATGTCGAAAATACAAACAAAAAAGTAGTTTTTTTATGATACCTATCCCCAAATTTATATTAAAAAAGTGTTTAAGACCTATACGGTATTTCAAATTTAAAGCAATTTCATTGGCTAACACATGATGATATGGAATTTGAGTTAAAGTTAAAAGGCCCATTTTGAGTTGAAATTTCCTCTAATACGTTATAAGTGATTTGGGCATTTCAATTTCAAATATCTCCAACAACTTCACAATGACAAAATGGTTGAGGGCTTGCAACTCATCCAAACATCAGATGTAGTATGTCATGGTTTCTTGGTAGGTAAGAATCCATACAAGATATATGAATTTGAGAAGGAAACTAGAGCTACCTCTACACTTGATCTAATACACAATGATGTCTCAAAACCAATGCCTACAACATCAATCAATGGATCCAGGTATTTTCTTATTTTTATTGATGATTGTTCAAGGTTTTGTTGGGTTTATTTTATGAAGAAGAAATCAGAGGTATTCAAAACTTTCAAAGTTTTTAAAGTATTGGTTGAAAATAAATTCGGAAATAAGATCAAGTCCATTAGATCAAATAATGGAGGTGAATACATTAAAGGTTATTTTTATCACTTATGTGAATCATAGGGGATTCAAATGGAACACTCATTTCATACACACCATGGCATAATTGTGTGGCTGAGAGGAAAAATAGGTCATTGAAGGATATGGCAACTTGCCTTCTCCAAGGAAATAATCTTCCTCCTTCTCTTTGGGTTGAAGTTGTAAACTGTGCTTCATACATTCATAATAGAGTGCCTCACAAATAAGTGATTAAGGCCACTCCTTTTGAAGCGCTATTGGGACATAATCCTAATTTATCACACTTGAGAGTTTTTGGTTCCAAAGCTTAGGTAAGAATTCCTTTGGACAAGAGAAATGCCTTCCAAGACCATAGTAGAGAATACATACTACTGGGATATGTTGATGATACAAAAGCATATAAATTGATGGAACTTGAAACTAGGAAGTGCTTCATAGAGTGCACTGTTCAGTTTGAATAATATCAATTATTTGATCCACCATAATTCGAAGCAGAAGGAGGTATAAGAAATCTTTCATTTCCATTTGATGATGATATTTTGTCTCATGTTTCAGATTCACATGATGAGGAACAATATCAACATGATCTTGATATTAAGGTTTTACCTCATGAGAATATAGATCCAAATCCACCTCCCATTCCAAATCAGTGGCCTAAGCCTAAATGGGCCCAAAATATCATTGAAGGTGTTGGGAATGGTGTTGGAAATCTAGATGGAAGAAGAAGAACATGGTCCCAATATCATAATGAACATGTTGCACTCTCTCACACAACTTCACGATCTATTGAGTGGTTCAACAAACTTCCAGAAAAAGGCTACTTGATGATAGTGAATGATCAACAATTTGGCCCACTACAAAACAAAATTGATCATTCCATTCATCCTATAGAAAGAAGAAACACAAGCAACATTCATCATATTGGAATAAATTTGAGAGGTTCACATGCACAGTCTCAGGATGCTAGTGGGAAGAAGAACCAAGATACTGTATTTCTGCTGCACAGTGTTGCTGATTGCAGCAAAATTTTTACAGGTTTTGCTGAAAGAGAAAAAAATTCTCTTAAGTATAGCTTGTTTCCTGAATCCTGGTTTTTTTTTTTTTGGGGGGGGGGGGGGGTTCCCATGAGGTTTTCCCCCTTTTCCTTATTTTATCAAGCATTATTTATGTCATTTATATTGTATGGGTGACTTTCTTCCTAGTTTCCAAGGCCCAAGTTGTCCAAAGTTATGATTAAGGGGGGGTGTTAGGATTAATTAATCTTCCTTTGTACAATATAGTCTATTTGGTATATTTTCCTAATTTAGGGGGTAATTATTATTGTACTAGCGTGTGGGGGACAAAACTAGACTTTGTTTGTTGCTTACTGCATGTGCATGCATGAGTTTATGTGCCTCTAGGAGAAATCCCTACATTATAGGATCCCACTCTGAGTGCCAACAGTAGCCTCCATTAGTTGGTCATGGTTGGTAAGAAGTTATGTTGATTTAACCTCCCATTACAATTAGTTAGATCACTTTCAGTTAGCCTAGTGCTAGTTTTTCATGCATGAGGGGAGAGTGCTTCCTTTTTCCCACCTACCTCATCAGTTAACTGATTGTAAACTTATTTAGAAATCCATATTTTGACTAGTGAGTTCTAGCAGTGATTTAGACACACTGAGTTATCTATCCAGTCAGCTTGAGCGGGTAGATTCGAATCCTATCCTCATGATTCGAATTCTATTTATTGTATAATCATTGTATTATTGATTAATGTTGTTATTATCTGAGCAATTCTTGTCTGATTTATCCGAAATTTGTGGTATGAATTTCTTGTTCAATGTACATTCTCTTTGATTATTCCACTGCATAATTACCTTCCTACAACTTTCATATTTTCCTGTAGATCAATGGTTCACAAATTCAACAAAGGCTCCTACACTGGGGTAGTTGGTTCCTTGGGGTATTTGGAACCTCAAAGTGAGGCCCCTTCGGGTAGGAACCTACTATTCTTCTATGAAAAAAAAAGTAGTAATGTTAAACCGTCCAATTCAAAGCATGATCAATTGAGAATTTTATTTTAGAATTGAAAGTTTACGACATGCAAATTGTAAATTATTAATATAAATAATTATTATTTTATTATTATTATTATCATTATTATTATTATTATTATTATTATTCGTACTATTGAACTTTCTAAGTCAAAGCATGATAAAATCCTTATCATCTATAGAGGACTATCAAACTATCGAATTGTCTTAAATTTTCAAGTCATAGAATCCAATAACTCCTTAACAAATCTCACTCATAATTTGTAACAAAGATAACTCTTTAATATCCCTCACTCATAAGTTGTACAAAGAAAACAAGGAGAGCTGCTAAGGCATCAAGTCCCTGCCTATGCAATTCATTGAACGATTATTGGCTATGTAATTGATTGAATAATTATGACGAGCATTAAATATTCAAATTAGTTCAAATATTGTTTAATTTCAAAGTGAATAAACTGGGCTCACTTTCCTGCAAACAAACGGAAGGCGTAGCGCCTCAGAGAACCTACTAAGTGATTTGGTCGTGGTGTGTTGGCTGTAGGATGAACTGAAAGTGGTATAATTGTTTCTAGAAGGCCAAATGGAGGATTGGGCTTAAAGCATGAAAGCTTTCTTGCTCTGCCCTTGCCGATGCCATAATGTCTGCAGTGCAAAGGGTTTAGTTCAGTCCTCTCTGTGCCTTCCATGATCAAATTGACATAACTATTGTTCCTTGCAGCTTAAGAACCATTCTTGTAGTAGCCTCTGCTAAGAAGAGAAGTGGCCTCTAAAGCAATTAGATGTGAAAAACACATTTATTAAGGGCGACTTAAAATATGAACAGTTAATTATGTTGTCTTCAACCTCTTTGGATGCCAAAAGCTTCGATCTTCCATTCACAATTGTTTTCAGTATGTCTCATTTGAATTGACCCGGTTCTCATAGCTATAAGGTTCATATGTTATGAGTCTCATAAGGTCGATTTAATTTGAATAGATTCCATTTGTCCAAAGTTTGATTATATTTCAAGTGTGACTATTTCATGGGCATAATCATTGATCTATCAAGCCTCATGGGAATTGACTAGTGGAGAATAAACCCATCGTTTTAGCATATGATAGATGAAAGCTGGACAATTTATATTTGACATTTCTTAATTGGTTTTTAACTAAATAAAATATTTTCAAGTGTGACTATTTCATGGACTCATGGGTATTTACCAGGGTAGAATAAACCCATTGTGACTTAGATTTTTCAGTACTATACTTCCAGTACACAGTCGGTCTTTCAGTCCTATAAATTGTTTGAAACAGTCATAAAGTCTCAGTTATTTAATTCTAAGAACTTATATTGTTTCGTACTAATTTAGAGTCTTATTTTCATTCTCAGCCTTAGGATTTCCACCAAGTCCAGAATTCTTTTGCTCGAAAATATTGTCGATCATAGAAAATTTTTCAGAAAACCTAGAACTTTACATTGATTTCTACCTTGATCTGGAATTCATTTGATTATAGGGAAGAAATAATATCCTTAGTAGAGAAATAATATGGCAGAGAAGAGGGCATTGATTCCAAAGGGTTAAATAAATAAATAAATGTTTATTTATGTTATCCCATTTGTATATTAATTTTTTAACTTCCTCACAACTGAATGACTTCAACGTTACCACTTAAAATTCATAAAATTTCCCTAGCTGCCACTCACGGTCAGTGTTGCCATGGTCATGAACAGTTATATCTATGACATTTTGATTCCCTTAGCTGAGATGATTTTCCATAAAAAGAACAATGAAAATATTAGTTACAAAAGTAGTGAAAGTATCAATTGCAAAAGTATTAGTGCAAAAGCATATATACATTGCAAAAGTCCCTCTTTCATTCCTATAAATTGTTTCAAACAATCATAAAGTCTCAGTATTTAAATGCTAAGAACATATATTGTTAAGTACTGATTTTGAGTCTGATTCCCTATTGAAAGGAGACTCTGAGAGGCGGCGGTAAGATGGGGGGAACTAGGGTTTGGAAAAGTTTCTCATAAGAGTACGACCGACGTTGCTTGGCCACTAAGGCCATAAGGGAGCAAAGGTTTGCCGGTTCACTAGGCGGTTTGGCCCCCCTGGGTGAACCCATGACGGAGACGGGCACTTCGAGACCCATTGTGGACAATGAGGTTGTTTCAGCAACAAAGGATAAGCAGGTGGATTCATCCATCGGCCGAAAGCCCGGGGTGGGGGAATGCCTGCCGAAAGCCCCCATCATTCCAACAATCTATGTTAGATTAGAGAAGGTAAGGGGCATGATTGAGGTCTGGAAGGAGAAGGCATTGATTGGAAAGTTTGTGGGGATTTGGCCCAAGGAAAAGGATTTGGTTAAATGGATCAGTAGTGTATGGAACCCTAAAGGCCACTATGACCTATAGTTCGGTTCCAAATGTTTCTTGACTATTATCTTCTTTAACCAGGAGGACCATGATCGCATCTTGGAGGGTGGCCCCTATTTCTTTTTCTCAGCAGGCCTTTATCTTTGCCCATGGAAGGAAAAATTCAACCCCAAAACAGAAGACATGATTGTGGCCCCAGTATGGATTCACCTCTTTTCGCTTCCAGGAGAATATTGGGATCTGGAGACCTTGAAGGATATTGGAAATAATCTGGGGGAATTTATTAAGGTTTCTGAGAAATCTAAGGCCCATAGCTATACTTATTTTGCTAGGATTGATGTCTACCTGGATCTCTCCAAAGAGCTTCTAGAGGCCATAAACCTAAACTGGGAAGATGAAGAATGGATCCAACCCATAGACTATGAGCAGTTTCCCTTCAAGTGTAGACACTGTCATGAATATGGCCACTTGGGAAGGAACTACCCTAGGATGGCTGCAAAGACTGACCCAACTGATCATCGACCGGAGGGAGCTGGGAATAATAATGATGGCTTTAGCCAGGTTAAGAACCGTAAAAGAAGCAGGGGCAGCGGGGTATCAAAAGCCAAAAAATACATGGAGGCGAGGGATAATCGATCCAAAAGTGCTTTCGCGGTCCTTGGGGACATAGCAGAGGATGGCAAGCCTAAGGAAAAAATGGAAGAGGCGTATCCCACCAAGTACATCAGTGCCCTGGAAAGGATGGAAGCCAAACAGATGGAAATAGTGGAAGAAGAAGAGGATGAAGAAATGGAACTAGGTGAACTAGATATGGATGTGATAGAAGTTGAATGTGGGAAAGAGGGTAAAGGATATGTATCCAGAAGGCAAATTGAGCTCCTCCAGCAAGAAATCATTAAGGCTGGGGCTCATCCAAACCTGGGGATAGACCCAGACCCCCAAACAAGAAATAAGCGGAAGTCTCCAGAGGAGGAACAATGCAAAGGAAGGAAAACAAACAAGCAACGCATTACAAGAGTAGGTGTTAAGCTCATAGAATCAAACTAATATCCAATGATCAAGGTGACCTTCTCTGAAGTCTCCAAATTTTTCCAATGAAGCTAATCTCTTGGAATATAAGGGGGTGCAGTAGCCCCAGGAAGTGGAGGACTCTCAACAGGAAAATTAACCAGGAGAATCCTGATATCCTCTTTCTCTAGGAAACAAAATGTAGCTACGAAGGCTTGGAAAAAATCAGAAGTAAAATCTGGAAGGGTAGCCAGGTTATGGCCCTCGATGTTGCTGGACAATTAGGGGGCATTGCAATTTTCTGGTTCCCCCAGGTGGTATATCTTACAAACTGGTGCGCTAATAAGTTTTCCCTCATGGCTAAATTCCAACACCCTATTTTCAGGGTGAAGGGCACCTTGGTGAATATTTATGGCCCTAGTAGCTTCCTTGAGAAGTAGGCCTTCATCAATTTCCTGGATTGGACCAACCACCAAGTGGAGGGGGCCCGAGGGGTGATGGGAGGGTATTTCAAACTCATTGCCAACCTTGGTGAAAAAAGGGAGGCAAGCAAACTTTGGACAAATACCAAGAGGATTTTGGTGTTTTCTAGGCTCAAAGCTCGTTCGTGGATATGGAAACTGGAAATGGCTGGTATATGTGGAACAACAAACACGGGGGTGAACACTTGGTCACCTCTCGCTCAGACAGGTTTTTGTCTTCGGAGACTATAGTCCATGGTATGGGTGAAATCATGGTTGACGTGCTCCCAGCTGTAGGCTCTGACGACTCGCCCATCAGCCTTAGCTAGGATTGGACTTGTTCCACTCTGAAGAAACCATTTAGATTTGAATAGTTATGGATGGAGCATAAGGACTTCAAAGATCTTGTCCAGTAGTGGTGGCAAGAGCTTGTCCCCCCTACAGGTACTACTATGTTTTGCTTCCAGCTGAAACTCAAGCTGCTCAAATCCAAAATCCGTACCTGGAACAAAGAAGAGTTTGGCAACATTTTTGAGGACAAGAAAAGACTAATTTTTGAACTTGATCAACTTAGTCAGAAATGAATGATAGATGGATGGGAAGAGGAAATGCAAAAAAAAGAAAAAGACTTATGGGGGTAGCTGGAGGCAAGGGAAAGATATGAAGGAATCTATTGGAAACAAAAAATCCAAGGTCAAATGGCTATAGGATGGGGAAAAAAACACCAAGTTATTTCATAATTCGGCTATTCAGGAACAGGAATAGTTTGAGAATTCAAAAACTCAAAAAAATGGATGGCAGTAGGATTGAAACCCGAGGAGAGATCGAAGCGGAACTCTCCCACTATTTTGAGTCTGAGATCCTCAATGAAGATATCCATGATAGGGAGTGAGATATCACTCAAATCACCTGCTTAATCCCTTCCACTATCACTAGGGAAGATAATGAGATGCTCGTCAAATCGGTAACTCTGCAAGAAGTTGAAGAAGTTATCAACTAGATGAATTTTGGAAAAGCCTCTGGTCCAAATGGTTTTACTTCTTATTTCTTCAATTATTTCTGGGATATGGTGAAAGGAGAGGTAGTGGAAATAGTTGAATAATTGAGACTAAAGAAGGGGGTATTAAAAGCCTTCAATGCGACGTTTCTATCTCTCATCCCCAAGGAGACGGGGGCTGATAGCCCAAATAACTTTAGGCCTATATCCCTCTCCAATGTGATCTAGAATATTATATCCAAAGTTATCCCCAATTGTCTGAAGACTCTTCTCCCTTCCCTGATCTGCCCAGAACAATCTGGCTTTGTTGAAGGGCACCAAATCCTGGATGGGGTCATCCTTGTTCATGAAGTTCTCCATTCCCTGCAAAGCTCGAGACAATCGGGTATGTTGATCAAACTTGATATAACTAAGGCCTATGACAAATTAAGTTGGCAATTCATATGCAGAATGTTGGAAGCCTATGGTTTCTACCACGACTGGGTTGAATGGGTCATGGGTCTTATTTCCACTCCTTATTTTTAGTATTCTTCTGAATGAAGCCCCGACTAGCCCCTTTCAACCTTCCAGGGGTATCAGGCAAGGAGATCCACTCTCTCCCTTCGTCTTCATTCTAATGGCGGAGGGTCTGAGCCGTCTCCTTCAGACTAAGGTGGAAAATGGAGAGTTTAGAGGCATTCGTCTTACAGATAACATGGATCCTTAGACTCATCAACAGTTCGTCGATGAAAACATGCTTATGTGGCACCCTTCAGTCCAAGAAGCGAGAAGCTTCAAAAATTGCTTGACTCTCTTTGCCAAGGCCTCAGGTCTTGTAGTAAACCAGGCCAAATCCCAAGTATTCTTCCTTACCACCTCTCCGGCCACTCAAAGGAACATCCTTTGTTTCCTGGGTTTTTCGAAGGGCTCTTTCCCTTCAAAATACTTAGGTGTTCCCCTTGGTCGCCTAAAATTGAAATGAACCTCTTGGCTTGAACTCCTTAACAGAATGAGGCAGAAACTTGCAAATTGGAATCTAAGACATATAAACTTGCCTAGCAGGCTGGTCTTGTTAAAATCTGTCTTACAAGCGATGCCCATATGCCTGTTCTCTACCCTTTCAGCTCTGAAGTCCATTCTTTGTGAGATTCGAAGCATCCAGCGTAATTTTATATGGGGCGGTCGTGAGGATAAGGAAAAATTTTCCCTAGTTAGCTAGGACAGCATCTGTCGTCCCAAGTTGAAGGGGGGGCTGGGTTTGGGAGACCCGAATATCATGGCTGAAGTCCAAGGAGCGAAATTATGGTGGAGATGTGTCACCCACACATCTAAACCATGGGATCGATTATGGCTCTTTAAATATGGATGTGGCAGGCCCCCATCTCAGTTAATCCAGTACAATGAAGGGCAACAGGGATCGCCTATATGGATGAAGGCTAAAGGCGGCCGACATTTGGTTCAACAACATAGTTTTTGGGAAATTCAAGATGGGAGGAATGCTAAGTTCTGGGAGGACTCATGGAACCAACTTCCATGTTTAGGCGATAACCCAAGATGGAATCCAATTCAGGAATTAGCTAGGGTAGAGGGCATAATACATGTTCACCACTTCTGGTAGGGGCATATTATTAACGGGAGGAGATACTAGAACTTCCTTAATAGGCCAGACCAGATTGAGGTGGAGGGATGGGAGACTTTCCAGGAGGAAATGCGCGTGTGTTGCATAAGGCCCACGAAGGGACAGGATGTGCTGAGATGGGGATATATGGAAAAAGGAATGTTTAACATCAAGGAGGCTTGCAACAATCGAATTAGGAACCATGCTGAGGAAGAGGAAACATGGAAGAAGATATGGAACCTAAATTTATGGCGCAAGGTTGGTCTCTTTGCTTGGTTGATTGTTAAAGGATGTATCCTCAACTGTGAAAATATTTGGAAGCATGGTGTCCACAGTCCTTCCCAGTGTTGCTTATGCTCCCATGCAGAAGAAACCGCAAGCCGTCTTCTGGATAGCTGCCCTTTTTCCGCTGCTATTTGGGATAAAGGGGGAATGGGATTTCAGAAAAGCAACGGGAAGAGAGCTCAGCCGGCTAGAACTTTGACGGAATGGAATAAAAAAAAATTTAAAAATAGAATTATTAGAACCATATGGAATGCTTTACCTGGAATGATTATGTGGTGCATTTGGAAGGAAAGGAATGGGAGGATCTTCCATGACAAGCGAACCTACATTGAGATGGTATGGTAGACGATGAGGGACAACCTTCTCTCCTCCATCAGAAGTATGCAATGGCATGACGAGGACAGCTCATTCCTGTAGATGAAATGCACATTGGGGAATTTTGGGGAATAGACAATACTCACTTGGATGGGCTTCGCAAGCCCGATAGGATCCTTCAACCTTCCATCCCTAACTCGTGGTCGACTCCTCCTCCACAGGTCTTCAAGCTTAATTTCCACGGGGCCTCCACGGGGAACCCGGGTGATGTAGGCTATGGGGGATTATGCATAGATTCGTAAGGAAGGTTAATTTTCATCTTTCTGGGGACCATTGGTTGAGGCACTAACAATTCTGTAGAGTTCGAAAGTATGATTCAAGGTCTGAATTGCTTGGTCCGCAGCAACAATTTCCCTGCTATAATTAAGGGAGATTCCAATATCATGATACATATAGCAAGGCGGTTAGCATATGGCCAAGTCAGCAGCCAAGTGTCCACTAGTTGGAGGTTAACTAGTCGCCTGGACGATCTTCGTGGCATTCTCCATGCCCACTCAATGGTTTCATTTTGTCACGTAAGAAGGGACGCCAACAAGGCAACGAACCTCCTTACAAATGTGGGGGTCGAGGGTGAGATGGCACACTAATGGGGTCCTCTCGAGAACTTTGAAGCTAATGACTAGGCTCATCATTGATGATAGATGGATGCGCATGATCTTGAGGGGGGGACACAAGTGGCACTCCCGAATGATGCAGTGGTTGGAGGTGACAGACGGTGCGAGCACACCATGACAGACCACCATCAAGATGCCTGACCGTATTAATGTGGTAAGCAAGCGGATCCACTGGTGGCTGTCCTTGGCCATTATATTTTTCGTTGGAACTGCAGGCAAAAATACGGGCAAGATGGGGAGTGACGGTCAAAACAACTGGACATTCATTTTCAGCAGTGGATCTGCCATGGTTAAGGGTACGAGGGACATTGTCTGCATTAGAGCCATGACGTTCTCAAGGTACATTCCAGACCGGGTAATGATGCCTCCTTTCTCTTTTTATTGCATGACCCTCTGTTCGACCCGTTTTCATCACTCATACTTGCCCCTAGTTTCTCGGCTCCACTGGTTCTCCCCGTGGCCCTCCATTCTTGTCTGTGTGTGGCTCACTGTCTCCTCTCTATCCCATGCATCAGCCCTGATTCTTGTCCTATTGGAAATGGCCCTGAAACATCTGATGGTTAATGGAAAAGCCCTCAATGAATCATTGATCGAACAGGGTGCCATGAAGATCCCTTGCAGGGATACTCGTGCGCAAAATCAATCCCAAGAAGAAGCATATTTTTTCAAAGACCATATCCCTGTGAGCATTCACCAGGAAGTGGAGGGCAAGGTTGAGGATCTCTAGTATACAACAAAAAACATGCCTAAGTAAGATCTCCACTAGGAGGTGGCGGACTGGGTTTTGGACCTTGGCTCCACTGCAGGTCGTGCAGCGGCCTACGACTGACTCCTTATGCAATACTGGGTTAATATGAAGCTGGTGGGACACTCATACATGGAGCAGGAAACAAAAATGGATGGGGACGAGGAATCAGTTAGAGAGTGGAAGCATCATAATGGTGAATGTCACTTAATTCACTAGAAGGTGGATATTATTGCCTCCAGGCTCGAGGTCTCCTTCTTTGCAGCTGGAAAAGGCCCCGAAGAGGTGGCTTGCCTCCAGGATAACTATGGAAAATGTGGTAAGAAGAAAAAATGGACCCTATCTCCCTCTCAGCCTGATACGATCTCCCCTGGTGCAGCCCCAGCCCTGGCTCAACCGATGGTGTCTTGCTTGCCCTCGGCCTTCCAGAAAATGGTTTGACTTCTTGTGTCTATTGGTTCTATTGCAGCTCTTTATTTCGGCTTGTAAAGTTTAATGTTCCTTTTAGTTCTGTCTTGGTATGTAATATGGGCATTCCCGCTGCCCCATTTTTTGAGAACTTCTGGCCTTGCTCAGGGATTATCCCCATCACTGGTTTTGAAGGATAGGGCCTGCGTGCCCATTGATATTTTAGGACTCAGTTATTTCCCTGAAAACTGGTTTTTCCTGCCTAGATCCAGCACTGTGCTATGTTTCAACATGCCAGTTGTTTGATAGACCTGTTTTTGTATCACTTCTTTGTAATGGCTTCCTATTGATGTAATATAATTTCTTTATTTACAAAAAAAAAAGTACTGATTTCGAGTCTTATTTTCATTCTCAGCCTTAGGATTTCCACCAAATCCAAAATTCTTTTGCTCGAAAAACTTTCATCGATTATAGCAAACTTTTCAGAAAACCTAGAACTTTACATTGATTTCTACCTCGATCTCGAATTCATTTGACCACAACTATACTTACATAGTTTTTTAACATATGTAAAATTCCATTATGAAGAGTTATTCTGTTTAAAAGTGCTTGGAATTCTTTTGCTCGAAAAACTTTCATTGATTATAGCAAACTTTTCAAAAAACCTAGAAATTTACATTGATTTCTACCTCGATCTCGAGTTCATTTGACCACAGCTGTACTTGCAGAGTTTTTTAACATATGTAAAATTCCGTTATGAAGAGTTATTCTGTTTAAAAGTGCTTGAAAGGTGTAAATCTAATCGTCTAGAGTATTTCTAATGGCATGGTTTTTGGTTTTAATATGATAAACAAACTGAGTATGGATTTATGGATTTTACAATAGAGGAATAAAGATGAAAAAGACTGTGCAACCCATGGAACTGATCCTTGAAGAGCTTTGTATGCAAATAAGTTTGCAACTCAGAGAGCTATTAGAATCTTTGTCTGCTAGAGAAACAAATCCACCTACCAGAAGACCGTGTGCTGCATTATCTCTTGAAGATCTCACAGAGTGTGAGTGGTTCTACTTGATGTGCAATATGTCGTTCACTTTCGCTCCTGGAGTTGGGTAATAATTTCATGCTTTCTTTTCTATTTCTTGTTCTGAATGCAGTAAGCAATGAAAACTAAGAATAGTGGAGTAACCAAAAGAATTAACATTTGTAGATTTTGCAGGTACGAGATGAAGGCATGGATCTGGACGTATGAGACTGTAATATAGATTTCACATATTATATACCTATGTATTACTATTTTAAAAAGTTTTAAAAGACATTGATTATTTGTAAAACAACTTATTCCTGAATGAATGCAAAAAAAAGAACATGTGTTAACATAAACAATCCCGAGAGGTTCTTTAGAGCATTAATATGGATCGTGTCTTTTATGCATGTGATTCTTCATGCTCAAATGACATCTTGCATAGTTCTTCTCCCAAGGCATACAACCTTGTTGCAAAGGTAGTCCATTGTGCCTAGACATCTTTGTCAATGGGTACACGAGAGTTGGCACTACCAGCCTTCAACAATGAATTTATTATTAATATATAATTCCATTGTGAATTTATAATTTACTAATCATTATGATTTTTGTAGTCATCATTAATATGTTTGTGAATTTATAGGCATATTCAAGAAAAACTTACACATGTTGACACACGATCACAATTGTCAAATTATGTGGAACACTTGTGCAATATGCATGCAGTTGATAAGAAACGTGTACCAAAGAGGGATAAATATCTTAGCATGAAAAGGATCAGATATTGAGCTGGGTAGCTTTCCTATAACACTTAAATATTGTAGTTGTTAATGACACACGTCGTGTGATATATATTTGGGACAACACGGGATCGAAAAACATTGCTTCATCGGGAAAGGTAAGTCTATATGGAAAACAACTATTGCTCAGAAGTTAATTTAATAGACTAGAAATGACGAGGGAATCAAGATGTTAGACTAGCAATGAGCATCAGATTCCATTAGTTGATATCTGGTTCGGCATGTTATATGGTGTTTGTCCACTTGGTACTTCTTTTCTTTGTTCTCAGGGTGCGTTTACAGGGGAAAAATGGCAATATAGTTAACAGGGGAAAATGGCAATATAGTTAAAGTCTCTCAGACCTTGTATATCCAGTTTAGAGCCTATCATGACAGTAATAAGCAAAGGTAATAAAGCCCCAGAAACCCTGTTATTTTTGCATTTGCCTAAGATTTGGGAGACAACTTTAAGTCTTGAAGACATCTAATCATGGCCCTTCATTTAATTTCACATCCACTATTCTCTTATTCTGGATATGAATTCCATTAGGGTTACGTCGTTTGATTTTTTGTTCGGCAGACAAGTGTTGTTGTGCCTAATATAGTTGATTGATTTCTTCTTGTTTGTTTTTTAACCGATGGAGGATGCTTGTAATTGATTCCATGTTTTCTGTTATGTCGCATACACAATTGAATGCTTTTTCCAGCTCTCATCTATGGAGGTCTTCAAATTACATCACCGACATAGCCTTTTACCTCTCATCGAGGCGGATCTTCCGAGTAGTTCATCAGATGGACGCTGATAAATGAATAAATAAATTGACGTTCAATAGAAGGAAGGAGGTAAAGGTCCCTCTCTTCGACAACCTACACACCATAGTTGTTCCCTACCTACCTTTGATATTGATTCCACTGTGTAGAGAGATCCCTGAGGGAAATTATTGTTGTCAGTGGATATAGCCTTGATTTACGGTTTTAGAGGGGAATGCTACATGGCTTTTTTGAAGGAATGAATTTATTTTCATGATTTTGAAACAACCTATTAAATTATTGAATCAGTAGAGGCAAGCATGCCAACAATGACTATTCTGGTATGGAGAAAGGGTGAGAAGAAAGAAAGGACAAAGATATATATTCATAAGGACAATGAAGAAAGGAAAGTGTCGCCAGATCTTAGGAAGAAGCAATAACAAAGCCAACACCACCACTTAAAGCAAGGGTAGAGAATGTTTTGGTTAACCGAGAAGCAACTATAGTGCAAATAATCTCAGATCTAAAGTATTCTTCTCTAAGTAATGATACACATAGTTAACCAGGAGGAATGCACTCACATTGTGACATGAGTCCTTAACTAGTGCAGTTGACCAAATGTATACAGTTGTCCCTCAAGCCTCAATATAGGCTGCTCCACTTACCTATAAAACAAGCAAGCTTCCAACTACATCAGATGTTCCAAGAGCTTAAGGATCAATCTTGCAGCAGAGTTGTATCCTAGTGCATATTGGCACTATGTAAGGTTCTTCATAGGAGTCATGGGTAAGAAATATTTCAAAATCATGAACCATAATTCTAAATTTGGAAGCATTTTTCTAAATAGAATGAGGTAACAGTAATATAATGGTGTATATTCAAGGTTTAATGGATATATGCATAAGACAAAATGGATTGGATTAAGATTGAATTAACTGCATTTTTATCACAGGAAACATTTTAGTGAATGCATTCAATTTTTTCTCCTGGGCATTGGGTTGTTCTCCCAAGGATACGCCCATGCCTTTCAACTTTTTAATTTAAAATAAAATCACCATTTCTGAGGCCTCGGAAATACCTTTCCCATCCTTTATAATTTTCGACTCAATTTTAAATGCTTATTGGGCATGGGATCAATGCTCTGGCTATGGAAAACATTTTTTACACAATTTAAATGTTTATTTGTTATCGGTTTGATTCCCAGCCTCTTGAAAATATTTTTATACAGTTCAAATGATTCTTTGGCTTGGGATCGATGCCTAGCCTCTAGAAAACGTTTTTACAGCTTCTTTGTCATGGGTTTGATGCTCAACTTTTTGAAGTTTAAAAATAAGAATTTAACTGTTACCTAGCCAACCTTAAGCATGCAAGCTTAAGTAAAGAAAATACCGTCAATTGTTTTTTTTTCTTAGTAAAAGAAAGTGACTACTTGAGATTAGCTGTGATGTTGTTGGCTTCATAATACTTGTTTAAACAAGTGCTTCGTATTAGTAAAATGATTTTGTAGGGGCAAATGAATGAGTACAAGTACAAGAAGAGGATGCATAGATGAGAGGATGAACAAATGATAGATGAGAGGATGCAAAAGCAAGACTCACCTTTCTATCACCAGCAAAAGCGCATCCACACATTTTGAGATAGGTTAACCCCAAGTAAGAACATTTGGACCTTTTGTTAAGATTTCAAATCCTCTGCGCGTACTATAATTCTTACTTCCACTCTTCGATCAGAGAAGTAATATGACTGAATAAGGAAAGCATTGCTATTGAGTATGTGGTACTTTGTTATGTCTACCTCAGGGCATTCCGGTGGCAAATCAAGTCGTTGAGAAGCTTGCTATGCATCCACGATCATGCTTCATATTGCCATGGTGAAAGATGTGTTTTCTTGCTTGAGGTGGAAAAGGGCGGTGGGCGGTGAAGAAGGTGGTGGTGGGTGGTATGAAGAGGGCATTGGTTCTTAACATTAAATATTAAATGTTAAAAACTAATGCCAATATAGACTTTCAAAGAGATAGAAACAGAGTAATATTTGAAGTTTCAAATGAACAAATTATAAGTTTAAAATGGAGAAATGCCTTCTTGCCTCGATATGAGGCTAAATAATAGGTAAAAGTTGATGATTTGACAACAAAACGGTGGCTCAAGTTCATGATTGAAAGATAAAAAAGTGTTGTAAGAAATAGAATTTAATTATTGGTTGAGAAAACGATGTTTTAATGGTGTTCAAAATACTTAGGAAAATAGATACATGAGTTTCCATGCAAATTACTAGAAACGACGGCAAGCCGTTTAATAGAGTCCGTGCTTGGAGAAGGCAGGGACTAATAAGAGAGAGCTTGCATAGCAGCAAGTCCCTTCCCTTAGGTATTGTTCTGCATTGCAAGTCCCTTCGCTTAGGTATTGTTCTGCATTGTATATTAATTGATGAACAATTACAACAATTTTTGGTAAGCAGATGAAAGCTTTAAATATGATTCCTTAAAAAGTTATGAGAGCCAAACTGAATTAAATTATATTTAAGCTGCAACGTTGACTTATAATGAGGTTTATCATTTGGTCAATCTTTATGAAGTCACAACACCAATTAAAGACAGAGTTACGTAACTTTATTTTGCGTGTCTATATAATAAACGCTTCCATAGTCTTATGCAGTTTGACAATGCAATTTGATTCATTGAGTCTCTATATAAGAGCCTTTGAAATCCAGCAAAATATAGCCAAGGCTCAACGACTGATCGCGTACGCCTTATTATTGTGTAATAGCTTTTGAAAACCACCATCCTAAAGTTGGCCAACAGTCATTCATCGACTGCGTACAACCTTGGCGAGGTACGTATTATATTCTCACCATCAATGAAACATGCAGTGAACGAAAGTCATGGCTCAGCAATAAACTCGGTAAATAAGAGATCAAAATAACAATAGATTGATTGGTTATAGAATTAGCAGAGAAGTGGGCTCAGACATTTACGTTCGAAAGATAACACTCTTGCCTAATTCACCCGAGACCTGTGACAAGAGGTAATAAATTATTTACTCAGCACATGGTTTTGCATATTAATTTATGGTTTTTGGTTCGTATTTGTTTTTTACTAAATGGAACAAGAAATAAATATAAAGAATTAACTAAAACAACAATATTAGTAAAATTAATATGTTTCATATATTTGACACATTAAGATTTATAAACTATCACAACTATTTAATTTGTTGTTGATAAAATTTCATAAACCACAAGTTAAATACCAGAAATTTATACTTTATTTATTCTTCAAGTACTCGTTTACCTTAAATTATATGATATATTTATCAACCCTAAATTATATATATATATAATCTCTCATACATTTAATTGGACATATATCAACCCTAAATTATATATATATAATCTCTCATACATTTAATTCCAATAACTTTATTTATTGTGCAAATTCTTGGCTTGTCATTGGATTAAACATTAATACAATAAAAAATTCTTTTAATGTATTCCTGCAACATCAGGATTTGTATATTCAACCCATGTATACATAAATGTAATTTTGAAATCGACTTGAAGACACATTTGCAATAGCCTAACACCAAATATTATTTTTTTCAATATAAGTGTAGTATTTTTATAAGGTCACCGACATTTAATATTAAATGATGCAGAATGATCTTTAATGTTTTTCAGAAGAAAAAAATACCAGACCTTGTTATTCATATTTGAATCAAAGGACATCATATACATACAGCCAACAGGGGGCTTTCAGGCTTTAACATGAGCAAACTGATATGTGGATCCCACTAAAAACTAAAAGATCAGAGACACCTCCAAACAGTCAAAATCAAGGAGACAGAGAAGCAAGAAGTTTGTCTTGGACAGACTTTCTCATCATTCCTGATAAACAGGTCAGAAAATGCTGATAAAAGATCGAGGCAGACCACCAAACAAACTAGTCCTGAGAAAAACAAGAAGGCTGAGAGTCTCTTCAATGTCAGCTAAGAACTAATTCAAATCAACATGAAAATAAGTGCCAAAATAAACATGAGCAAATTGCTTAGCACAAACTAGAAAAGTTTATAACTCCCATGATCAATGATCACACCATCTAAAGTTTCAGTAAAGTGCCCGAGACCTGGGTCCAACAACAAAGCCTGCTTGGAGAGACCATCAACCTGCTGGTTATGCTCACGATAAATTTGTTTAATGGTCATCGGATGAACATATTGAAGCAAAGAAAGAATCTCATCACACCAATGACTCAGAGATGGTATATTTAATGTTGCTAATCTGTTGACCCAGGAAATAATGACAAGAGAGTCACCAAAAATAGTAATTAATGGGATCCCCATCTGTTTGCTTACCATAAGGATGGCCCACAGAGCCAGAAGCTCAACTTTGGTGTTTGTACTTCTGCCACAGCCCAAAGAAAAATTGATGGAATAAGAAGCATCCATAAGAATCACAAATCTAGCACCTCCAATATTCTTTGCAGCTGCCCCGTCAAAAAATCCACATAGGTAACTTATCAATGGACCTGGACCAATAAGCCTCATAATTCTCTTTTTTGTGGGACCGGATACAAATGAATGAGATCCTTAATTTGTTTAAGAAGAGCACGAGCAGAGGGCTGTTTATTGTAAAAAATGCATCTATTTCTTTGTTTCCAGATACACCAAAAAAAGAAAAGAGGAAAATATCTGAAGTATGAGCAAACAGAGATACCTTTGAACCAAAAATCCAACAAAGAAATGACAGTACAGTGATGAACAAGGGGAAGCTTATAGTGGTCAGCAAAAATGGAATAAATGCTTCTAGAGAAGGAACAGTCCATGAAGAGATGCTGAGTTGTATCTTCGCCCTTACAACATAGTACACACAAACTCAGGCCCTGTCTACCACGATGTTGAAGTTGATCCCAGGTCAAAATCCTATTCCTTAACATCAACTAAATAAACCAACAAACGTTTTTTGGGATTTTTAGATTCCAAAGTAAATCTAGGACCCGGGACTGTCCCATTGAGCAAAAAGAGGAGACAATACATTCATATCCCTGTGCAGCAGTAAGAACGCCCACATATTGATAATGAGACCATAATAAAGAATCACAATTTTCAGAAAGACGAATCCTTCCATACTCCAGCCTAGCTATATAATTCTCCCAAAGGGTCTTCTAATCACCATCCAAATCTAAGTCTGCTACTGAGAACCAATAATTTTGAGCAGATGTGGTAAGGTTTCTGGCTTTATCTAGAGTACTAATAACATAATCCTCTAGGTATTCATGTAGGTTAAGTGGAATCAGGAATGATGAACCTTGATCCACGATCGGATCCAGTCCTAGTCGTATGGCCCTCCCATTGTAAACCTTCCAGATGAGTCCACCTCCCAGCCACGGAAGAGTATGGAGAAAGCCCTTACAAATCACAGAAGCACCTCTAGAGATGAAGGATTTCCTACGAAGCCAAGATACCAATGGAATTCTTTTCATATAATTAACTGTCAATAATTTAAACCAAATACCATTACCATTTATTGCCTACCAGAAACTTTTAAGACGCAGAGAGAGGCTGAACCAACACAATTGCTTTATACCCCAGTCTCCTAGAGATGTCAGAAGCACTAGAGAATGCAAATTTGCAAGGTGGTATTTTTTATTTTTCGCAGAAGAACCCCACAAGAAATTGAATATCATACATCTAAGCTTATCAAGAATGGATTGAGGAACCGGCACCAGGGCCATCCAATAAACCGGCAGGCTGGTAAGCACTGCATTGATTAAAACAAGTCTACCTCCAATGGATAAAAGACGATAGGTCCAGTGATGTATTTTGTTCTCAAATTTCTTAAGGATCCAGTGCCAATCCTTAACCAAGTACCCAAGGGGATTTAAAAAATATCCAAGATAGTTAAAACCCCTATTAATGTGCTCAAATTTATAAGGGAAGAACCCAGATATCTTGTTCAAGGAATCACTATCCAAATCATTGTGGAGGAAGCATGATTTGTCCATATTAATAAGCATACCAGAGGCATTATAGAAAGTGTCCAAGATAACTTTAAAAGCAACCCATTCCTCAATAGATCCAAAACCAAACATGATCACATCATCCACAAAGAGTAGATGTGTAAGAGAGAGCCGAGGGGAAATTTTGATGCCTTTGATCTGGCCATTAGATTGTGCATCCTTTATAAGAAGACTAAGCCCTTTGATGACTAGGATAAACAGTAACAGGGATAAAGGGCATCCCTGCTTGATGCTACAGGTTGCAGTAAAAAAATTGGTAGGAGAGCCGTTAACAAGAAGAGCAAAATTTGCTGATGACATATAGCCCAGGATCCAGTTCACACCTGCCAAAGGGACTCCAATTTATAGAAAGAGGAGTCTGAGGTAAGTACAATTCACACGATCGAAAGCTTTTGTAAGATCCAGTTTTAAAATGAGAGCACACCTATTTTTTGTTTTGACAATGTGAAGTACTTCTTGCGTAGTAGCCAGGGGTGTTACGGAGAGAAATTCCTATGGCTTGGGGTACCACAATAGACAGCTTGACTCCAAAAATCAATCCTTCCCAATATGCAATAGAAAGTAAATGTCTAACACTAAAGGATAAGACCTCGTACCTTATTTCGGACGGTTGAAGTAGATCCCTGTTGAGCTTTCCAACTTCAGCTTCAATTGATAAATTACTTCCTCAACAACAAGTAAACAATACAAGCATACTATATATCATGGTGTTAGATCTATTCTATCATATATAATCAACAATGTATAAGCATTTGAAATCATCCCCTAGATAAAATATTCATTCAAACACAGATTGTTGGAGAGGAAAAGATATTTCTATTAATATAAATCAGAGATTACAATAGATACAACCTTTGTCGGCATGTTTGTGAATCGGAGAAACTGAATCCCCCACTTGGGCCTCCACCACCTCAATCCTCCATCTCTTGATAGCAAGCTCACTAGCAAAAGGCAAGCTTGGGAAGAACACAAAAGTGCTCCAAGGGACAAAGGGATGCATACTCAAGCATAAGTTCCGGCAACAATGGACTATAGTTTCTTTGCTCTCAATTCTCTCATATGCCTTCAACGTACCATAGAGTTCCTTTTATAGCTTTTCAAAGGGGCAATGAAAGGTCGAATCCGAGCGATCTCAAGGCATATGGAAGGCCAGGAGTCAAGTGAGTTGGATCCATGTCAAGAAAAACTCCAAAAATAATTTGGATTTTGTACACATCTCGATGTACGCGGTTTAAGGGGTCAAACCTGCGTATATACGTGATTAAGGGTTTAAAAGTCGCGTGTATCATTTTTCACATGTTTTTAGGGATGGTCAAGGAAATATCAAAGGACAAAAGATGGTCCACGGGGTCTAAGGAGTCTGCAGAGGGACAGGGGAAGGCCATACAAAGTGTGATTCACCTGGAGTGGTAAAATCAGCTATAACAGATGCCTCCTAATGTGTGAGGTCAGAGGGGTCATACGATGGCCGAAATACATTATAAGTCCATCCCAAAAGTGGAGTGATGAAGAATCCCAAATGGAAGACCAGCCACCCAATCAACATAGTACAATGATACAACTTTGCACATAACTGTAAATACATATAGCAGTCTCCGATACATAAGAGTACAATGGCCATGAATAGGCATGATACAAGATATCACATAAGTTTTCATTGCCACGTACAATATACATAGATCAACATCTCCATGATGAAGATATACAAAGGACCATGATCTCCATAATGGCTGAAGATATATAACAGATCAAGATCTCCATAGTGGCTGGAAATGTCTGACATATACTGGAATCAAGTCACGAGAGCTGAAATCTCATGAACACTGGCACGATCAAGGAGGTAGCATATAAGATATGCCACCAATCTGGAAAGTATTCTACACCAACCGCTACGAGTACATGTCCTACTATGTGAATAGAGGTGTCGAGGTCGAACATAGTAGTCCATCGTCTGATTACTTG
>LPNX010356793.1:336335-455532 GCA_001517045.1 Pseudotsuga menziesii | reverse complement strand
GATCACCCACCAATAATGAAAATGGGAATCAAGGTACTAGAGTGCAAACTAACAAGTGTGAATAAATGTGTTGAGGTTGAACACTTGAAAGGATCCATCGATCAGCGGACATGGATGTATTCCCAAAGACTGTCGATGGCGAGAGAACCTGCCACTGATGACTGCAAGTCTCAAGGCACTCAACATGAGTCTAGATTCCAATCCCAGAATAAATGATCTGAAGTCGATGGGATGAAATCCGCTGGAAGGAGGGAATTAAGGCATCCCCCATCATCCAACACAAGGTACTCAGCAAAGTTGTATAATGTGGAAGGACTCAATCATAAGGTGCACAAACTAGTAACTGTACCAGGAATGGCCGACATGCAAAGTCAAGATAACTAAGGAATGGCCGACTCAGGCTTCAACTTCCTTTGAACAAGAGCATAACAGTGTATGGTGACTGAATAAAGGCAGCATAGACTCAATATACAAACTAGGACATCTTTGCGACACAGGAGGCATTGACAGAGGCTCCATGGGGACTGGAAGCTTAACCAGTCAGTGGAGATAAACTTAGATAAACGAGTACAACTCCTAAAGTCAAACTATAAACCCAACCAATGGATGTGATATACAGTGCTCTGTTTGAAGGCGACATGACTTGACAGTTGCCAAAGATAACATCTTTCCTTGTCTGAATTTTTGGTTTTTTATTTTTTTTGGACTTTTTCAAATATTTAAAAAGCTTGAAAAAGAATAAAATTGCTTTATAGTTACAGACTAGGAGGAGACAAGTGTCATAAGGGAAAACAAACTAGTTCCAAGCAGTGGAACATACCTGTGCTCAATGCAAAGATACATGTGTAGAATATCGACACTCGGGGGAAAATCCCCTCTCGGTAAAAAAGGAATCAAGTTGCAAAGGATATAAAAAATGGCTCTGCATGGCTAGACATGAGACAAGCTCGGGCTATATGGCTGAAACGCAATGTCAGGGAAGCTGACATAAAGCTCAATAAGGCAAGCAAAGCTCATGATAATGCATTCACAACTTGACATGAGGGAGTCTTGAGGGAAATAGGCCAGCAAAAGATCAAGAGGAGTATGAGGCTCTTGCATAATGTCATGGCAATACTATACAATGGACTCCCACACCCTAAAGGAGAAAATGTCAACATGGGCACCAAATGGAAATAAGGCGCTAACTAGGGTACCCATGTAAGGTGAAGCTCTACCACTCATATCATACCACTTCTAAAACAACAAAAAGGTTTCATGACATAATAGAGTGGGTTCGTACCTAAGGTTATGATGAAATGGTCATAAGGTCATGCAAAATGCAAATGGTGATGAAACCTAACCTATATGCCACTTTAGACATGATACTTGAGATCAGAACGAACGGGTCAATCCAACGGCTGAAACGACACTGAAAAAGGTTCTCTACATCATGAATTAGGTCAAAAACGGTCCAAAATGATTAGAATTTGTCGAAACTATAGGAAAGGGGGTAAAAATTTTCAAAAATTTGAAAAATTTCTATAAATAGTAAACAATTCAAAATATTATAAAACATTTGAAATTTTTACCCAATTGAGCTCAGATTTTACATAGCGAATTCTAGGAGATCCAGCCGGCGGAATCCACTACCGTTTCTTCTAGGTACTTACCCATGCTCTTCTCTTCCATTTCAATGCAATTTTTATCAAATTCCATGGTCAATTGAGTTTTCTAGGCCAAACTAAAAGGGGAGCTGCGGCCCACATGGAAATTGAGGGTTTTTCCGTGTATAGGGATGGATATACATGGAAAATGCCCCCAAAGCCACGTACATATGCGGTTGTTTGGAAAACAGTTGCGTATGAGGCTGCACATAAGGTTTTCAAGCAATCTAATGGAAAAATTTGGAATTTCCTGTGCAGGATGATCCTAGAGTGGAGAGAGCGTGAACATGGTGAGATAGAGGAGGCAGTAAGGGCCTATTTAATGGCTCAACAAGCTCTACATGCATGTGGACTCTACAAGTTTTGGTGTCTTGGTGGATTGAGAGCCAAACCAAGACTATTGCAGATCCTGGTGGATTACTAGGATCTAGACTCCGAGTCCTTCCAGATAGATGGGATGTCCCTCACTATGGAGGTGGAGGACATATACTTCATTACTTGGCTTTCTCGACGAGGGGATGTCGTGAACCTTCATTCTTGTGGTGGACCAGGAGATGGCCTGACTATCGATGAGTACATTGCGGTGTACTGCTATCCAAACATAGAGAAGGTGGGGAGTCAGGTCTCTACCAATGATATACAGGTGTTGGGCCTAAAGTCCATACTATTGACATTGGCCAGGATAGCAGGCTTGGCATCACTCCACCATGCCTCACGACCTTTGATGTTTTATGTAGTGGAGTGCATGAGACCCACGATTTATGATTGGAGCACTACACTATTGAGCAACATGAAACATGAGCTCAGTGAGTGTAAGGTAGGTAGAGTGCGGAACTTCGGGTTCAGTAGTATATTGAGCACATTTTTCTTCGAGCATGTTTCATGATTGAGCCCCAAAGTCGACGTTCCTCTTCATGGGGTTTGAGATCCGGCCCAACGATGTAGGGTAGATGCAATGCGCAGACTGGGGGGAGGTAGGGTGGCCAACCCCTATCCAGCTGACTTCTTTCCATGGTGGCGATGATAGATAGTTGCCATCAATGACTACCCCTATGTGGGGATAGATTTTCGGGGGGACCCGGACATGCTGCTACCACCAGGATCGGCATATGGCGATATAGATCTCAACCCTCTATTTTTAAAATTTTTGAGTTATTTAATTTTTTTTGTGTTTTCTGATTATATGGAATCAAAATACATATTTTTGCATCACAATACATAGTGACATCTACCATTTGTGTGCAGATGTGGGACCACAGCGGCCGAAAGGCTTCCCTCATCACAGACAGAGGGGAAGAGGAGATGACATCACAGGTGTGGATGTGGAGCGGATGCTCCAAATCATTCATATCAATTTTGTGAGGCTGACACATAGGGTTCCCATGGCGCAAATCGAGGACTTGCCTGAGGCAATGCAGCGCTAGGTGGTGGGTGTACCATGAGCATGGGTGCGATTATTCTGACAGCTAGTGAGAGACGTAGTGACCTTCCATGATCACAACCCTCCTCCACCTCCATAGGATTAGATACCTGGGAGTCTATACATTTTATACTACCGTGTATTATATGTTGGTGGCTCGAGAGCCCCAATTTTGTATCATGACACTCTGTATTACCACATTTTGGATGTTTATATACAATTTTTTATGGTGATCGGTTTATTTATTTACATGTGTAAAATTTGTGTTTGTGATGAATTTATTGTGTATGAAACAAATGCCAAGCTAACACATAGTTAGCATATGAGTTAGCAACTTGATTATTAATTCTTGGAATGTGTATGTATGTTATATTATCAAATTGTTGTTCTAATAATCTCACACATAAGAATCTTCTTAATAACGTCAGATCTCTAACATGGTACAAACCATTAATCTGTGACACTACTAACTCCGAATAAAGACATACCTCAAGAGAGAGAACTCCATGTGAAATGGCATCTCGTAGAAGCTCAATAACGACACTATATTCGGCAACATTGTTGGAAGATGGCCATAGACATACGCCTCCTGAAGACAGTACCTGACCCATAGGATTATAAATCATCCAAGCAGTAGAGGCTGAGTGTTTAGTGTGACAGCTCGCACCATCCATGAATCCTATGTAGGTGGAATATTCCATTGACATCTGCCAAAAGAAATGGAAACTAATCACAAACCCAATCACTATAAGAAAAAGACCTAACTATGCAAAACTGTACAATAATATACAATAACCAACCTTGGCTGAAAATCATGCATAGTACTTCTTGAGATAGAGCCCATTTCTAGGCTCCGCCAAGGCCGTTCCCTTGTAATCCACTAACTCATAAGCACCATTCTCTAACACATGTTTGACCACGTAAGGACCCCACCACATGGGATTGAATTTTCCTGCCTCCAAGGGTTCTTTTAGTTGATCCCACAAAAGGACCAAGTCTCCCTCACTAAACCTCCTTGGATGGATAGACTTATCATACTGGACCTTTACACGACATTTATTGACTTCTAGAGCCACTAAGGCATTCCGACGTTGCTCATCAAGTTGTTCAAGGTGGATCAAACGATCCTCCAATGGTGAAGTGTTTGGTTAGAGTTCTACAGCTAGCTTCAAAGAAGGAATCGCGCATTCAACCAACAATATTGAGTCCACTCCATGTACAAGTTGATATGGAGAAAAACCTGTGGCAGTCTTAACAACGGTTCTATATGCCCATAAAGCAAGATATAACATGATGTGCCAAGTATTCTTACTTTATGCGATGGTTCATTGGAGAATGGATTTGAGTGATTTATTCATTGCTTCTACCTATCCATTCGCTTGAGGGTAGTAAGAGGAGGAATGCTCTTACTTGTACCTTAACTTTGATGCCAACTCTTCCGTCATACAATTCTGAAAGTGCGAGCCATGGTCAGTGACAAGCTCTTTCGAAATTCCAAACTGAGTAATAATCTGGTTGAATACGAAGTGGACAGCTGTCTCACCATTGGATTTAATTGTAGGCATAGCCTCATCCCATTTCATGAACTAATCAATAGCCACTATGATATGATGGTGCCCCCTAGCCGAAGCTGGGTTTCAATCCATAAAATCGAGCCCCCACTTAGTGAAGGGACCGGTGATGATAATAGGATGTAACGGGGCAGGTTTTGAGCGCATGTTATGTGCGAACACCTGGAAAGGGTGGCACCTCTTGACCGCATCTACACAATCCTTAAAGATCGACGACCTGAAATAACCCGCTCTTAAGATCTTTTGAGCTATAGAAAGCCCAGATAAATGACCACCACATGCCCCTCCATGGCAATCATTCAGCACTACCTCAGCCTCTTCATGAGTTAAACAACGTCGTAAAATGGAATCTACCCCACGACGGTACAAAGTGTTATCCAATATGAGATAGTTTTTAGAGACGTGACGTAATCATCGTCGTTCATCCCATGAGAGGTGAGTAGGGATCTTCAATGTTTGTAAATACATTATGATATCCCCATACCATGGGTCTAAAGTTGAGATTAAGAAGATGTGTTCATCGACAAACGTATATTCACAACTAACTCCTCGGCCTCACTCGGGAAATCCGATATAAGCTCTACAAAAATTAAAGACTTCTTCAATTTTGCCAAAACAAATTTGAGATCGAATTCTTGCAGAATGACAATCCATTTATTATATTTTCCCCCAATCATCCTTCGAGTGAGGATGAATTGAAACGGATTGACATGGGCTACAACCAAGGTATGGCGAAGGAGAATATAATGTCACAACCGCTGAACCGCATGTACGGTAGCTAAAGCAAGCTTCTCGACATGAGAATAACGAATCTCTACGTCAATAAGATTTCGACTCAGACAGTATATGACATGATCTTGGAGCTCCTCATCCTCTTGAACCAAAACCATACCAATAATCTCCATGGACGCATCCACATAAAGTAGAAAATCACGGCTATAGTCTGGGGGACTAATCACTGGGGCTGATGATAGGGCTCACTTGAGTGCATCAAAGGACTCCTGGGCTTGCTCATGCCAACAAAAGGTGGTGTCCTTCTTCAATAGATGCATGAAGCCTCTAGTCAAATTGGCAAAGTTGACAACAAATCTCTGTAAGAAGTTTTCCATGCCTTGCAAACATTGAAGATGATGGATATTCTTCGGGGGAGACAACTGAAGTATTGCTTCAACCTTCAAAGGGTCGACTCTTATACCCTCTTTAGAAACAATGAATCCTAACAAATGACTTGACTTCACACAAAAGATGCACTTATGAGGATTTAACCTAACCAAATAATGCCGACATATTTCGAATACTAATCTCAAGTGATAGGGATGACGCATTCTCATACGAGAATGAGCAGCAAGGTCATCCAAAAATACTTCGATAATCGACTTGAGATTGTGGAAGATCAAGGTCATTGCCCGCTGAAATGTAGCTCTGGCATTTTTAAGGCTGAAAGGCATTTTCCGATATGCAAAAGTTCCCCAAGGACAAATAAATGTAGTCTTATGTTGGTCCTCAGGTTTAATTTGTATCTGATTATACTCAGGAAAGCCCTCCACAAAGGAAAAAACCTTGCGCCCCACACACTCATCCAAAATCTAATCAATAAATGGTGTGGGGAAATTGTCCTTAGGACAGGCACAATTCAAATCATGGAAATTAGTACATCTGCAAATCGCTCCATGCTTCTTATCCACCGAAACGGGGTTTGAAACCCACTCCGTCAAGAGAATGGGACAGATAAAACCGGCTTTTAACAGTTTCTCTATCTCTGCCTCAATCGCAGGTGCTTTCCTAGGATTCACCGCACGCAAGCGTTGTCGAACAGTCTTAGCATTGGGATAAGTCTTAATCTCGTGCTTGATAATACGAGGGTCGATACTTCGCATTTCATCGTAAGACCAAGCAAAGATATCACGAAATTCTTTAAACAGCTCGGTGTATTCTTGAATCTCGGCATGGGAACATTCTACCCCAATATAGACATTCTCTATCCTTCCAGGATCATGAGAGATGCTGATAGGAATCGTTGAAGAAATGTTTTCCATGTTTTCATCAGCCATCAGACCAGGAGAGCTTAATGGAACCATAGGACTACCAACTCTCTCACTAAGAACCGCCCTAAAGTCCTCACGCTCCAAGTGGTCAAGCTCAGGAAGAAATTAAGATCTATGATGGAGTTTCTCCCATGGTGGCTCAACTCTTGACATAGCCTCAATAATCGCTTCATCTGAAGGGAAAACCATATTAAGGTAGTTGTGCGTGTGAGAAGACTGCACTGCCCATGCCGGCAGCACATAAGGGTCCTCCTCCTCTGTCCACGAAGAGGAAGGACTAGGCTCTGCAACACACTTGAGATTAGCTTGATAAGCTATCATAGTTGTAGGCAATGACACGTCTGTCATGATGGGCTCACTCAGAGTACCCGGTGTAGGAAGAATCCAAGGATCTTCCATATGACTCGTGCAAAAAGACACTGATCTCATCGATGTCGAAGCCTCACCGGAACTAGACCCTATCATAAGGATTGGTGCAGGACAACTAAAGCTTCCCATGAGGGATCGATACATGCCTACACCCACACTCCCAGTTGCTGGCTGAGAGTGTTCAACAATCAGGATTGATGCTCCTGAAGATACAGTAACAGACATATTCTTGAATGTCGTTTGATCAATCGTGACTATCTTTGCGTTAAATGGAAAGCATACAACATGAAATAGGGAAGAAGCAATGGCTTGCATAATGTACATCCAATTCCTACCCAACAAGAGATTGTAGTCAAGGAGCACATCAACCACCTTGACCTCTATCACAACGGTCTTCCCTCCCAAATGGAATTTAAGGGAAGGAAGAATGCCATGTGTCCTAAATGATCTCCCATCGAATGCAGTTAACATGGTCGTTGATTTAGACAGCTTAGGGGAACCTAAACCCTTCCAACACGATAAAGACATCACAAAAGCGACAGCGCCTTTGTCAATCATAGTGCGCTTGATGGTCATATTAAGATATTCTACATGAATCGAAAGAGATACATAGTAAGGCAAGTGAGGCTGAAGTCCCTTGGTTTCAAATTTAATCACAGAGGAAGAATCATCATCATTCACACCAAGGGCAGAAAGCAGCGCCTTCCTTTGCGAAGGACAACTCTGAAGCACTTCCAATGGAGACATCGCACAAGGAGTATGGCCCAAATCCTCGACCACTGAATAGTTTTGGGCGGCTCAGGCATTAGGATTGTGCCCCGAACACTTAAGGACTCCCTTAGGAATGCGAGGTGCAGCTTCAGGTTTATCTATAGGTTTCTCAATACACAAAGGGGACCCTAGAGGATTAGGTTCCTTACTTGGGCTGGGTTGTGATGAACCATAGTCTTTCGCATGGGTCACAACTTTCGCAGCATGGACCATGTTAATGCAACCACAACCACTATCCTCCGGCGGATCCTGATCACCACCAGACTGGTCATGGGACCTCAAGTTCATATTTTGATTGTGAGGTAAAGGGTTAGTTAGCACAGCCAGGCCTTGTGCCAAGAATCTCGAGGCTTTGTTGATACAAGGGCACAAGTAAGTGAGGTGATCGTCCTTACATAACTTGCAAGGGAACTTAACCTTACGTTTAGTTTGCTTGTCCCCCCCAACATTACGGTCATTCTTGTCATTACTATTAGCATTCTCATTCTTATTCCCACCCTTACGATTATTCTTACCATTTTTTCTATTATGTCCGGGCTGCTGGTTACCCTTCTGGTCCAACGATTGCACTAAAAGTACACTCACTATTTGGGTGGGTTGAGACACAACCAAAGCTTGTCCCAAAGTAGATTGGTTGATTAACAATTGACTCACTTGTTTTGCAACCGAATCCACAGGTTTTGCACTTGTACAACCAACAATTCCATCGGCATGTGGTCTAGGTTTGACTTTGGGGTCGAAACTAGAACACGGGGCATTGGGAATAATCTCATATAACAAACTGGACTGAGCGTAAATCAAGTCCAGTTCCGGCGCCCTAAAAATCGCGTGTTCCTCATTCTGCACTCCAAAAGTAGAAACATCCTTCGCTATATACGACAATAACGACTTAAGGAACCATTCGAGGAGGAACTCTGGTGGTATAAAGGCTTTAATTAACCTCTTTTGTCTACACCACTCTTGAATACGATCCAAGATATTTGTGGCTTTATCCTACCAAAATGTTGACAGGAGTTCAGTACCGACGTCATAACACACTGGTAGCTGGAAGTGGTTAAGAAAAGTCATCTCTAGGTCATCAAACAAAGCGAATGCCCCCCTAGGTGGCTCTATATACCATTTCGCGGCAGGCCCTGTAAGGGTACGTTGAAATAGTCATAAACGGATGGAGTCCTGGTGTAAGGAATTTGAAGAGCACCATAGGTGAAAGGTAGTAACATGTTCACTCGCATCCTCTCCCGGTTTTCCCTCAAACTTAGGTATGTCCGAGGGAAGCTTAGTAGTGACAAACGGACAAGCCGGGTCATGAGCTATAGGATTGTTCGTCAATCTCGATAAGTCAAGAAGATTCAGCATCGTGAGGAAAGGGAGCCTAGGATGATGAGGTCAATGGACCGCTCCCTGACAGGTCTGATTCACGTAGGTCTGATTACCACCATGGCCTTGGCCATAGTGCCCTCCTCCTATTTGACCCGTATAGGGTGGCATGGAAGCACCATAGTGTGGTGGAACTTGACTATTAGTATCTACAAAGCCGTAATTTGGAGAGTAAGCAGGTTGTTGATACCCGCCCCCATAAGGTGAAGAACCTTGTCCATACTGCGTCCCATAATAGGGTCCATAAGTCATCGCATGAGATGTCCCATGAGACACTTCGTAAGTAGGAACATAGGCTCCGAAAGTAGGAATATAAATTCTGAAAGTAGAAATGTGACCTCTAGAAGTATGAGCATGACCTTCAGAAACAACAGGCGGTACATGAAGCTGAGACACAACTAGTCTAGTAACCGAAGTATGGACATAACTCGTAGCAACGTTTCAGCCCAAAGGACCACGTGAATAAGGTGGAGGGAGAAAATTTGAAGAACTAGGGATAGAGAATAGAGGAATCTATGTAATTATGTACGTACTATTCCCTATAGTCACTCGTCTTGGATTTGGTATCCTAATAGTATCACTAACCCTATACCTAGGAGGAATATGTGATGTAACTTCCACCACCGGGATGGAAGGTGCAATGTGACTAGTGCTCCCAAACCTCTTTGCATGGTAAGGAATGACAGTGCCCCCAGGCATAGTGTTAGGCTCAAACTCAGATTAGACAGGAAATGCCAAATCATGTATGGGAAAACCAGACATACCATAACTACCATAACTAGTGCTCATGGGTTCAAAATGAGTCTCCGCATCCTCCGGCATTCCATACCAGTAATGCATTAATGGGGAATCAACCCTAGAGTGAGTAGGTCTATTATGAAAGGTTCCTATATCAGAAATCATAGGACCTAACTCAACCAAGTCGGGTGAAGGATCGTAGGTAGGAGTAAACTCCCCATCTTCCACTTGAATGGGAGAAGGTGGTTTAGGAATACCTTCTATATGGTCTCCCATGGTGTGTGAATCAATGTGGGAAGTAGTCCGCCTGGACTGTCTAGGTCTCTCTCTGAAAGTAGGAGGAGATGTAGAAGGTGAAAGTCCTGCTAAACAATGATAACGACGAGGAGCACCCGAATCCATAATGTCTCCAAAAAATAGAAAAGAATCTCTATTTACGCAAACCCTAGGCAAGCTATCATGCACAGAGCAATCACCAATAAAATATAAAGCCAAATGCAAGCAATCAAGGGTAGGATAAGTGAGCTCCCAAATGAAACAAGTATGTCTCGCCTAGGAGAGGCTTGAGACTCCCATACATAACAAGCGGAGGTACGTAACCAATTATTGTGGGCCTCAGCTTCAACACGTAAAGTGACTGTGCTGTCCGACCCCAACTTGGCCAGGACGCCTACAAAATAATCCCTGCAAAGTACCCCCTCAATATCCTAGGTAAGGCCACTAAGGTCACCTTAATATAATCAATGCTCAGGAGGATAGTCACAGGCAGGATTGACCATATGGACAGGGTAGATAGGCTCGAAACTCTCGAAAGAGGCCCCATATACGAATACAATCCTGGAAATATCTCCGGTGCTACTCAGTTATGACTAGGGGTCATCCCAATCAATAACCTCTCACAGTGTCTCCTGCCTAAATCCCTTTTGAGAGGAGGATCCTGAGAAACACTGGTTATACCAACGATTTCACACACTCACTTGGACAGACACATACATGTTGTTGTTTAGTGGTCTTGGAGAATTTACTCACAATGATC
This sequence comes from Pseudotsuga menziesii, assembly GCA_001517045.1. Taxonomy (NCBI): domain Eukaryota; kingdom Viridiplantae; phylum Streptophyta; class Pinopsida; order Pinales; family Pinaceae; genus Pseudotsuga; species Pseudotsuga menziesii. The sequence continues at coordinate 444,559 of LPNX010356793.1, read as the reverse complement.
TATTCAAAGACCCTAAAACCTAATCTTGTTGGTGCACTCTATAACAGAAAAGAGTGTAGTTCATTTTAATTAAGCGTTGATTTTAATTGTCTTTATTACTCAAAAGAGGGATATGGCCATGCAACTAATGGTGTTATGACACAACATGAAGTAAAATGCACACCTAACAATCAATGCAAATGCATTGTGTCCATGAAAATAGGGTATGCTACTACATGAAATGCACAAATTTTCTTCAAATAATAAATGCAAGGTTTCCTATATGAAATTATAGCTAATACTCCAAAGCAAATCTAGTGCAAATACAATGCAAAATCCAAAATGAAATGCATGATGATAAGCAAATATTTTTGGATTTTTTGAAATAAAATGAGATACAAAAAGAAAAAGAATGATTCTACAACCCCAAGACTCTGCAAGCACACTCAAACAACACTCTAGCAAAGCACTAAGGTAAAAGAAATCTAATGCACTAATCCCAAACAAAAAATCGAAAATGCCATGACGAGAACGTTCTTAAAAAAAAAATTTAGCCTAAAAAAACGTCTCTGGTCAGAAACAGAGGTATAAAAAAACTCGGGCAGTGTCAAAGGAGACTTAGCAATCATCAAACTTCACCTAGCAACCATTTAACTTCCACTAAAAGGAAAAACTAAGGGCATACGCGATTGTTCACAGCAAACCCGCATGTATACATGGAAATCGCAGAGAAACCCGTGTGTATACACGACTGTGAGTTAAAAACTCGCGTATAGGAAGAAATGTGCATAAAAATCAAGGCAAACAGACAAGCTGAGACAAACTTCACACCAATCAGACACTACCAAGAAAACATACCCCCAGACCTGACACAGAAACAAGAGAGAAAGAGCAATTCAAATTCATTGAATGCCGATAGAAAACCCCCATAGGACAACTACTAGGAACTCCCCAGTGAAGTCGCCAATTCCATTACGGAGAGAAATTCCTATGGCTTGGGGTACCACAACAGATAGCTTGACTCCAGAAATCAATCCTTTCCAATATGCAATTGAAAGTAAATGTCTAACACTAAAGGATCAGATCTCGTACCTTATTTTGGACGGTTGAAGTAGATCCCCATTGAGCTTTCCAACTTCAGCTTGAATTGATAAATTACTTCCTCAAAAACAAGTAAACAATACAAGCATACTATATATCATGGTGTTAGATCTATTCTAGCATATATAATCAACAATGTATAAGCATTTGAAATCATCCCATGGATAAAATATTCATTCAAACACACATTATTGGACAGGAAAAGATATTTCTATTAATATAAATTAGAGATTAGAATAGATGCAACCTCTGTCGACACGTTTTCGACTCAGAGAAACTGAATCCCCCACTTGGGCCTCCACCACCTCAATCCTTTATCTCTCGATAGCAAGCTCACAAGCAAGAGGCAAGCTTGGGAAGAACACAAAAGTGCTCCAAGGGACAAAGGGATGCAAACTCAAGCATAAGTTCCGGCAACAATGGACTATAGTTTCTTTGCTCTCAATTCTCTCATATGCCTTCAATGTACCATAGAGTTCCTTATATAGCTTTTCAAAGGGGTAATGAAAGGTCGAATCCGAGCGATCTCAAGGCATAGGGAAGGCCAGGAGTCAAGTGAGTCGGATCCATGTTAAGGAAAACTCCAAAAGAATTTGGATTTTGTACACATCCCGATGTACGCGGTTTTAGGGGTCAAACCCGCGTATATACGCGATTAAGGGTTTAAAAGTCACGTGTATCATTTTTCACATGTTTTTAGGGATGGTAAAGGAAACATCAAAGGACAAAAAATGGTCCACGGGGTCTAAGGAGTCTGCAAAGGGACAGGGGAAGGACATACAAAGTGTGATTCACCTGGAGTGGTAAAATCAGCTATAACAAGGGGTTCAGTAATTTGATGGTTCTTTAAAGAACCAAATTGCTGAGGAGAAATGCACTTGTCCAAAAAGGGCTTAAGTCTCAAATAAACAACCTTAGAAACTAGTTTGTAGACTAGGTTACAAAGGGAAATAGGGAAAAAATCAGCAAAGGAGATGGGTTTTTCCTTCTTGGGGATAAGTGCTATGAAAGTAGAGTTCATTGAGGGAGCCACCCTACCTTCCCTTCTAGATGATTCCACCACTCTAACAAGTTCAGGCCCCAGAATTTCAAAGAAATCCAGATAGAATTCAACTGGCCATCCATCATGCCCTGGAGATTTGACTTTTTTGAAAGATTTAAGGGCTTCCTTAACTTCTGCCAGAGTGATCTGTCGAGTGAAAGACACCTTCTCCTCAGGACTTATGAGGGAGGGAAATAAATGAATGACTTTAAGTTGTGCATCAATTTTGGTCAACTTATCATTTGCAAATATATTCTTGAAATACCGAACCCCTAGTGCCTTAATTCCCAAGTCATCAACAACTTGTTTACCCTCCTCATCCTCAAGGCCCCAGATAGCATTATGGTTTTTTCTAGCTGAAGCAACCGCATGAAAAAATTTAGTATTAGCATCACCCTGTAATGCCCAAGTAACTCTACTTCGTAATCTCGCAAATTGCATCTCATGGTCCAACCAACTCTTTAACTCCATCCTAAGAGAAATAAGTCTAGAATGATCTTTGTCACCTAGAATACCAGATGTCGATGATTTGAGAAGACTAGTAATTTCATCCTCAATAAGAATGGATTTGTCTTTCATCTCCTTGGATTTGATTTTAGTCCAGTCTTTTACTTTACCTTTAAGTATACGATGTTTGGTAGAGAGATCTTCCATAACATCCCCCAGGTTACTAGAGGATATGAGTGGCCATTCTCATCTAATCATCTGGACAAAGTCATCATTTGACAACCATGAGTGATTGAACTTAAATGGAAAAGGACATGAGACAAGATGATCCATCCATTCTAAAAGAACTGGATAATGATCAGATACCCCAGAGTGTTATGCCCATACTTGATGTCTGGTCAAAAGACTAATAAGATTAAAAGAGAGAATAAATCTATCCAGCCTTTTACATATACCTTCATCCCCCATCCTTCCATTACGACAGGTTGGCCCCGCACAAGTAGGAGCCACATCAGCCAAATGATGATGCGAAAAGAGTTTTGTAAAAAATGGACCTAAGGTTTAAAGTTACCATAAAGCTCTTTACAAAATTGATTAGGTTTTTAACATGTTAACTCATAATTATGCCCATATGCATGTAGATATTATTAAATATTTTGGACTTGCTTGAGTTGATCAACAAGATTAACCCAAGTGTAACAAGTGTATAACAAGGATTTATTTCATGGTCATCTTATCGTGTTATGCTTAAATGCGTATTTATTAGGATTTAAATAACTTTCACTTAAAGGGTGGTTAAAGAAAATGGTAACAATTTGTTTTGTTTTCTCATATCAGTTTTTTTTTAAAATACTATTTGTTTTGTGATTATATTTACTCTCATAATCTAGTATTAATAATGGATATAAAATTATATATTTTAGCCTTTGTTTAATTTCCAGCTACCTACACAAAACTAAGTGGTTAGTTGTACCTATCAACATTCATTGACCACTTTGCGAACCACTTTACTTATGGACGTGGTAGTTAGTAACATGTCAATTTACATTATTTATATATTGTTTAGTCACCATGAAACATAATTACTCGGCACTTTAAATATTTATAATGTTATTTTCACCTCTCCTGAGTTTTATTTGTAATTTGATTATTAACAGTTGTCTCGTTGGAATCTCTGGGAAATCGCAATGGAAAGACGTTACCCAACAATATAAGAATGTTGTCGACCTATTGGTGGTGTCGTAAATCTTCGCAATCCGTGCCTAACATGTAGTTTGGTGTGGAAACCAAGCCTCAACAATATAAATTGTTCATGTAGGATTAAAATATTTACAAATTTGTTTGTCTATTTAAAATTATAATTTCACCGAACTTCCAATTATGTTGAAATGGAAATAATGTTGATAAGACATAAATCGATATGAGAAGTCATAAAATTATGTTAGAAATATGATCAATTCTCCTAATCCTCATTCTCTCTGATTCATTCATATGATTTATATATGGAGACATGGCCAGCGATGAGAGGAAAAATTGATTTGACTAGATAGAACGTTTGGTTTCAAAATAACTTGAATTATGCTTCTCACTTAACACTCTATAAACACACAAAAAAATCCACTGTTCTATACAATTCCATAAATCATATAAAATTTCAAACATTCCATTAATGTGGTCTACGCATTAAAGCGATCGACTTGAGAGAAATTATCCCAGTTATGAAATTATGTAAAGATTATAGAAGTAGTAGATTTGGATCATAACTGAGATATGGATGAGCAGGGATTTTGGCAAAGTATTTATTTGCATGCTACAATTCCTCCAATGGAGTCAATGCTCATGTTTGTTGTTTCAATCTGAACAATTCATTTGGAAACATTAATGAAACTTCATGGACTGTTTTATAAAATATAAGATGCATTATATATTCTAAGATCAGATTGTTTATTTTCAATTATCATTATACTAACCATGATGTAACATATTCAAAATTAATTCTTTACATTTATCCTTCGAAATCTAGACTAATTTCTTGCATGGTTTGTAAAGGACAACGTAATATATTTAAACAACTGATTTTGGGCCACAAGACTTTAAAAAAATATTTGATCAAATAGGAAATAAAATTTTGCAATGCTGACAATAACAACTTGGCTAGGAAATGAAATTTCACTCTCGAATAATTTCCTTACAGTCATTTATTACCCAAACCTGCTTATTAATAATCACAAAATTAAAATGCTGGTACAAGAAGTGAAATCAATGCTGCAACATTCATTATTTCATTGTTGCAACAACCATTATCAAATTTTCACTCTTAGAACTTAGCTTCTCAAAGTAATTCAATATCCAAATTACCTGCTTATTAATAACCACACAATCAAGGTATCGTTCCTGAATCATGCAACATGCATTATTTTAATGAGAAACTCCCTCTTCCAATGACCCTGAACTATCTTGGTCAGGCCTTCGAAAAAATACAAAAGTATAAACAAGAGTGTTATGGATGAAAACCACCACCACCACACACACACACACACACACACACACACACACACACAGATGTATCTATGTGTCTGTATACATCACCCCATACATTAATTCACTTGAAAATATGTGTGGCGAGGAGATCATTCCCATGTGTTTTAGAAGCTAAACATCATCCATGATTCAAATACCAAATATATTAATTCCATCAAAGATCAAACAATATTGTGTTGGTGTACTGCAACAACTCGTTTCTTTCCATCAACAATTTTACCTATAACAATGTTTATTAACACCAAACAAGATATTGAATGTAGGAGAATGCATCCCAAATCATGATGCCTTTCCCAGCATGAAGAAATGGAATTATTTCTCCCACAAAAGAATCATGGGCTAAAATCAATCCACAAACGAATATACTTTCTAAAATTGATTCATCCATGGTTTTCTCAACTTAACATTGATTTGATTAGCTTGACATCACTTAACAAATAGTTGAACTTTCCCTTCAATGATTGATCCATGCATTGAGAGTGACTAATCCATGCCCTACTAAGCTTTACACCACTTAACAAATAGTTGAACTCACCCTTCAAGCGATCGATCCATGATCTAACAATGATTTATCCATGCTATAATTATCTTAACACCACTTAAAAAATAGTTGAACTCACCCTTCAAGCTATTGATCCATGGGATACTCAATGAACACTGATTAATTATGTTGATAGGAATTTATATATAATATCATATTTTGGAATTGCTTGAGTGGATAAATAAGATTAAACCAAGTGTAACAAATGTACAACAAGGATTCATTTCATGGTTATCTATGTGTGGCTACCAGTTATCCATTCATCCGCTACTAGTTATTTTTTATATTTTGTTTTTATAATTCTTTATTTCAAATTTTGAACGATCACCATAGAATCAATCTTGTCAATCTCAAAAGTACACTTGTCTCATCCTTCTCTGCAAATGAAAAAGCATAGGTGGTATTCCACCACAATTCTCAAATAAAAACCCCTATTGGCTTAATTATTAATACATAGTTTTAGATTGCATTGAGCCTATAATCCTAAGAGTACATTACCTTTAAACTATTGTTTTCATGATGCTACACTGCCAAATGGAAAACTTGTTGGGCGGTGCATGGTTTCACTGCATTGAAGTTTGACTTTTGAGGCTACGAGATGGAGTCAAGAGTACAACTACACATTCATCCAATATTTTTTTATTACCACATTTTAATTACCACATTCATGTAAGTGTAAATTAATAGTTGTATCACTATTTTAGTTATCCTAATGGTTATATCATAGTTAATATAATAGTTATCCATTAGTTTAAGATAGAGTTTAAGTTAGAATTTAAGTTAAGCTAATAGTTGTAGAATCATTGGAGTTAAGCTAATAGTTGTATCTAATAGTTATCCAATATAATTGTGATTAGAGTTTAAATTAAGCTAATAGTTGTATAATCATTGGAGTTAAGCTAATAGTTGTATCTAATAGTTAATTTAAAAAGTAATATATTAGGAAGTACAGTTCAAGTAAGAGTCATTATTGTAGTTGAAGTTAAGCTAATAATTGTATTTGCATTGGAATTAAGCTCATAGTTGTATATAATAATCAAATAGTTGTATGTAATAATTGTGTTGGGCCCAGAAATGACCCCTTTTTGACCACCTTTACCTACCTCTTTTTTGCCTCATCCTACTCCATTATGTACACTAAAAAAATATTTTTCCTTCACTTGGTCCCTCAATTCATACACGTATTGTTAATCATTGTCTTATTTTATTAATTCTTAGGTTGTTGTAATCAGGGCTCTACATCTTGAATTATGTTAACATATGGTGGTTTTATAAAGATAATTCGAGATGTAAAGGATATAGGTGTAGCAGGCTGAACATGCCAAGAGAGGAATGAACATTCATTGCTGAGATAATCGCCATCCATTCCATCATTTACCAAAGAATGCGGTCAAAGGATACTATTCCATGCAAGCTGTACAAAGATAGCTGCAATAGGCTACAAGAGATTCGGGTGCAACAGTGCACCGCTTCTCAAGAATAGATGCAATCAGTGAAGTATCTTCTTAATTGATTATGATTGTCATTTCTGGCTCAAGTAACAACCTTCCTATATTTTCTTCTTCCATCTTTCCATGGCTGTAACAACTTATCGTAATTAGGGAAGCTTGAAGATCAGAGATCTTAATGGCTGCTCGATAATAGTGGGAAGATGTTATGATTGTAATTGTATAAATACTGGGAACTGTTCTGAGCTAGGGGTTGGAAATTAATCAAATATAATGTATAAGCTGTGACTGAGGTTGTGTGTTCATCTTCCATTTTAATACAAGGAGTTTGATTCTTCAGATCTCGGCATTCTAACGTGTGCTACTTCCAGCATCTCTTTGTGAAGGCTGGGCCCACCTTCCCATAGAGATTGCTGAGTTAATTAGGTATTTTATTTATTCTGTTGTGTGGTTTGGATTTTATGATAAATTCATTTATTTACATTAAGATGCAATAGCCATCGATTTGCCACGTGTTCATTTGAATGATCAGTAATTGCATCCCTTGTAAACTGCAGTGGTGTGGGGTGATAGTCGACTGTGTAGGTTAACTTTCTCTTATGAAACTGTGTGATAGCTGTGACATCCTTGTTCATCCCTAGTTATTACAATTGATGTTTCCTTTAGATCCTTGTAGTTTATTCCCTTACATTTATAATTGTAGAAGTTAATTTCTGCACTTTGAATTCCTAGATTAAGTTGAATTAAGATAGTTGAGATGGATCTTTAGATGGCTTGGTAATTGAGGATTTAACTTTCTGCAAAAGTAATCTAGAAGTCTATTTCCTGAATCTTGTAATTCTAGATTAAGAATTGTAAGAAGGTATTTGTGATTGTATTCTTAAAGAAGGTAAGTTAGATTAAGTAGATTATGGGATGAGTTCGACTAAACAGGAAAGTAGGGTCATTCATTTACAACATCATCTACTTATTGTTTAAAGCATATACAATGTCCATTATCCTTGAAATAAGATACTTCCCTCGGTTGATAATTTATATTGAACACTCTGTATGTTGGCTTTAATTAACTTGCATATAGGGTGCCCGACAAATTGAATAGTTGAAGTTGAAGTTTATTTTTTCCAACTATCATGAAGTGCACTTATAAGATGTTAACTAAGATATTTTTATATTTTTTGAAATTTCTAACTGTGAAATTTGGACGCCCCCCATACAATCAATCTTGACAGTACACTTGTCTCATTCTCATCCATAGATGGTAGTCCACCCAAAAATTCTAAGATATATACTCATATCAGTGTAATTAGCTAAATTCCCAACTAAGATATGCATGAGTTTATTAGGAGTTTGGAGAAGCTTATTAGGATTTCAAACGATTTTATTAGGAGTTTGACTCTTACATAACTACACATTAGCTAGAGTCCTAGATTCCAAATGAAGTTGGAATAAGCCTTAAGTGACTAGAGTTGAAGTTAAGCTAATAGTTGTAGAATCATTGTATTTAAGCTAATAGTTGTAGAAGCAATGGAGTTAAGCTATTAGTTATCCAATATAACTCTGATTAGAGTTGAAGTTAAGCTAATAGTTCTAGAATCATTGGAGTTAAGCTCATAGTTGTATCTAATAATTGATTGAGTTAAGATCGTAGTTGTATCTAGTAATCAAATAGTTGAAGATTAATTTTAACTTTTACAACTATCATTAACTGTACTTATCACATGTTAATTAAGTTATTTTTATTTTTTTGAAATCATTAATTATTAATTTTGGATGATGCACATAGAATCAATATAGATAGTACACTTGTCTCATTCTCATTTAATTTTGGATGATGCCATAGAATCAATCTGTACAGTACACTTGTCCCATTCTCGGATGTAGATGAAAAAACATAGATGGTAGTCCACCCCAAAACTCTAAGATATATACACCTATCTATGTAAATATTATAAAGGGTATAAGTGTCAAGAAGAGTTTATTAGATTTGCAACATGCCATTGAATTTTTATCCCTCCAAACCATCCTAGATCCAAAGTATTATAGATTCATTCATTCCAAATATACGAAAAAAAGATGGGCACTACATCCGTATATGCAGTTGGGTGATCAGTTTCCTATGTCGATGATGATATAATTGTATTTCGATATAAATTCCTACTTGTATCTTCTACTAATGAAGAATTGGCCTCTCTAATACTATCTCGTAGTCACCAACCTCCTCGAGTTGTTCCTTGTCCTTGGGCCTTTATTTCTATGCTCATCCTTAGGACTGGACAATCGATCTTGATCTTGAGATACTAACTTAAGCACTCAGTCATTGGCCGTGGCATTGGTCAAAGGAATATATTTTTCATAAAAAAATAACATACTCTCTTTGATGAAACTTGCTTAATGAACCATAATATCAAACCTCACTATAAAATAAATTCAATTTATAAAAATTTGAAGGGAACTTGTCCTTCTGTGGTGCCAACAAATAAAATGGGAATCATTTCCATTAGAAAGATGGTATCGGTTAGAATGAAAAACATGAAGCAACCCAACAATACCTCACAAATCAGTTATCGATGTTATGGAAAAATAGACACATATTCATGGAATTCTGGGAGGAACTTAAACCAAATGGAAATTTGTGGACATCTTCCATGTCAATAAGAGGACATTAAGCTAAAAGGAAATGAAGCCAATTAAGACACCATGTTACTTGAGATCTATAATATTCATGACTAAATCTCTACACGTATAATAATGAAAAAGAAGTATAATAAAGAAATGAAATTCATGACTAAATGTCTACATGTATAATAAATAAAAGAAATATAATAAATAAATGAAATTTATTTAATCCTGCACCTGTACGTGTACCTGCACCTGTACCTTCCTTATCACATGATCCCTTTGTTCCAAGGGAATCTTTCACTCGATCAATTACTTCTTCAACAAGTGAATGACCGGATGAAACTACACATATGAAATTCATGTTTCGCCATTCATTTTGAAAAGAGGCATAAATAATCTGTTTCTCTTATTCAAAAGAAAATGTGAACTCATACATGATGCCATCATTATTGAATATCTATCCACATTTTCCAAGGTTCATGGTGTGGGTTCTTGAATCTCGTAGAAGACATGCCCAATGAACCAAGAATTATCCATGCCCATTTATCTTCAAATTCATTATTAATATTTCAAACCTTTAGTTATGTCATGTCCCCATTCCAATAGGTCTACTAGTTGATAATGTTCACCTACCTACTAGTTCCCTAGTTTGGGGGATGAGGCATTAAAATATTGAAATAAGGAAGATATGGGACCCAAGAGAACCTTATTTTATAATTTACACATTAAATTGGGTGATACAAATAATAAATATGGAGGAAATAAAATGGCATTGCTTCATAAGGACATTTGGAGGTCCATGGGGGCCTTGGGTGGCTAGATGCTTCCTTACACATGTCATGAATTAACCCCAAATTCGAAATTATTAGTGATGGAATTTTCTTGGAAGGTAAATAGGTATGAAATGACATATCATGATCCCAAGGATTTGAATGGGTGAGTATGAGTAAATCCCCACAGAAGAGGAAGAGTATAGGAAGAAACAACGTGCCATGTGGAGCTATATTCCTTGCGCTTTATGACAACAATGATGGAAGATTTTATGACAAGTCAGACCGAATTGCAGACCTAATTGCTCAAATATGACAAAAATGACATGACCGGGCTAAAATTAGCCACTAATAGGTGGAATTTGGAAGTTATATGAAACCATTCGAATTTGGTGGAAGATGAAGGGTTGAGGAGAAGGACATGTGGCATGGAGGTTACTAAACATCAAGGAAGAGGTGGAGGGAGCCTATGGGAATGAATAATACCTTGGAGGGAATTAGGAGGGCTATAAAATTATTTCATGAGGAATGGAAATGGATTTTTATCATTTGTGAATTTACGTTTGGCATTTGGAGAGTAATTGCTTGTCCTTTGCACGTTGAGTGCACACTTACCCTGCTAGTGAGCCAATTTAGAGAGAGTCATATTCTCATCCAAATTGGACATGGGAGAGGAAATTAAGACCTCTAATTTGGATCTTAAGAGAGTTTTTTTATTTCATATAGGAGGCTGCTTCTTTTCATGACCCATATTTCCCCCCATTCTCTCAATTTCCACTTCCATATTTCCATGTTTTTCTATGAAGACGCACTAGTATGAATGGTGGTTGCACCCCATTGAGTTCCGTTTATTCCCAATATTTGATGTATTATGTATGGCTCTAGAATATCATGTTCACATCATCTGTAAGTCGAAATCAAAAGAAATACATATGCAAATGTCCACATTTCCAAGCTTTCTTATTACTAGTTTCCATGTGATGATTTTCCCTTTCAATGGAGACTGTGTATCTGATGTATATTGTGGCTTGGTTCAATGTTATATGTTGTTAGTGAGATATTGAAATTATTTAAATAACATATATTCATATTTCTCTATTATGAACTATTATATGCACCATTTATGAGTCGAAGTTGAGCTTTATTGTGTCAATTCCCTTAAGCAAATATCACTGAAATTGTGCATTCGAATATGAATATGTATTCCTCTGTTGAAGAAATATTAAAAAAATATAATTAAAGTAAATTATGTATAATTACAGTCCCCATACTCTTTTCTGAAAGTTTTTAGGTTTTAATAGGAGTTGGAGATCCATTTCTTTCCATACCCTAGGGGAAATTGCATCATAAATTGCTAGTAATTTCTCCCTTTTTCCATCATACCCAATTTGAGTTGTAGATGTCTATGACATGTACTAAAACTACAACATAGTCAATTTAAGAGTCCCAATAATTTCCACATCAGTCCCTACCAAATTTGAGACCCTCTTGAGCCATTCGAATCCCCTTGGGTCAAAACTAGTCACGACAAAATTTCCAAACTTTTTCCTTTATTGGGAATTTTTGAATTGGGACTTTACAAGTGGTATCAGATCTTGATATTGACACCTGATAGATATATTTATTCATGTGTTGTGATTCTTACCTCCAAACCTTAGAAACAGATTCTAGAAACCTAAACTCTTAAAAGGAAGGGAGTGAAGAGGTTAGTTCTTTTTACAAGAAGATTAAGGAAAAACTAGAAGATTAAGGAAAAAATAGAACTTGGAGAGATGGATGACAAAGAAAACAATGTGGAACTTAAAAAATTCATTACATAATATTTTGGCACTATGAAAAAACATCTCATGTAAGGGTTCAAATTGATGGCCAACCAATTTGAGAGCAAGTCATTACCTGGAGTAGTAGTAGTACAACCCATGTTGAGGGGAAGACCAATGGAGAAAACATTCTTTCGAAGACTGTACCTCATAAAAAACCTCATGATTTCAAAAATCAGAGTGGACCTGAAATACCTAATTGTTTAGACTCCAAAGAAGGCCCTTACACCACCTATGATGTTAGAGAAGCAACAAATGATTGGCATCAATTAAGTGATGAATGTAGGAAAGTCCTACCTTTTGATCAGTTGATTAGAGCTTCTCTGTATTTAAAACAAGGAAAATATGGGAATAGGGCATCCCATATTAACCACAAATTAAAATACACCATGGGAAAAGTAACTATTCCTTCCTTTGATGGTTCCTCACAAATGTCTGCTAGTGCTTGGTTGCAGAAATTAAGTGTATATTTCCAATTAAATCCAATGGTTGAAGAAGATGCATTGAAAATGGCCATTCTACATATTGAAGGGGAAGCTAGTGATTGGTGGTTCCATGGTATTAGAACCTTGGGAAATTATCATATTTTATCTTGTGGGGGTTTCTCCAATGCATTGATGGAGAGATTTGAGAGGAAAGACCCTGAACTTCCTTTCAAAGAACTAGCGTAATTGAAGGAAGTAGGAACTCTTGAAGCATATATGTTATATTTTGAAAATATTTCAGTAACGGTTTTTGATGTATCTATGGCTAGGTTGGATTTATTGTTTACTGAAGGATTGACAGAACGTTTGAGAGGGCTAGTGAAATCCCACAAGCCAGCCACATTGAAGGATGCCATGAATTTGACAAGGGATTTGCAGAATGTGTTTCCAAGAACCAAATATTCTCCTAAGCCAAATTTCCCTTCCAATTTCAAGGAAGGTAAGAGACCATGGAAAAAGGATGCATATACCAAAGAAAATAAAGAAGGACTAAGGAAACAAGATCTTAGAAGAAATAAGCTATGTTTTACATGCCGACAACCTTGGTCCCAGGACATAGATGTGCCAAGGGGAAGGAACACTACATTGAATTTTTTTTTGAAGATGATGAAGAGGAGGAGGAAGAGGAAGAGGCACAACTTGTAGCCTAATAAGAATTGTATCAAACAACAGAACAAGAAAAACCCACTCCTGATACAGGAAAAATTGCACTTTCAGGTGTACCTAGATTCCACACCCTAAGGCTCAAGGGAAACATACAAGGCCAAAAGGTCACGGTTCTATTCGATGGTGGAGAAACTCACAACTTCATATATGCAGCCTTGGTGGAGAGGAAAAAGCTACAAGTTGAAATTTTTTATGGTTTCATAGTCATCATCCTAGGTAACAATTCTATGGACTACACTAAATGGATTACAAAGCTTCAAGTTACTCTAGGAAATCATACTATCACTGATAATTTTTATGTAGTGAATGTGTCTTATTCAAATTTGGTTTTGGGAGTAAAATGGTTGTATTAATTACGGGAACATACAGTCAATTATAAATTTCCTGAAATAAGGTTTAAAAATTCAAAAGGAAAACCCATCTTGTTGTGGAGAATGCACACTTACCCAAATCAAGTAGTGTCTTCTCACACAATGAGGACTATCTTGAGGCATGGAAATATAGAGTGGGTTGATGAATGTTTAATTACATCCCATAAACCCCACTTGAACATTTCCAAGCATCCCAAGGAGGTAGAGAAACTATTGATCAAGTATGAGAAGGTTTTTGGAGACCTCCCCCCAGGAAGACCACTAGATAGAGGTGTTGAGCATATCATTGAGTTAGATATGGGATTACAACCTATCAAAATTCAGCCTTATAGGAACCCCAAAAGGATTTGATAAGATATTGAAGAGGCCATTAAATAACTCTTGGAGTTGGGTCTTATACGTCCTAGTTCTATCCCATTTGCTTCTGTGGTTGTTATGGTAAAAAAGAAAGATGGAACTTTGAGAATGTGCATTGATTTCAGAGAATTAAACAAGAATAAAATAAGGAATAGATATCCCATACCAAGGATTGATGAGTTCAGGGATGAGATCCATGGGTTCAATTTCTTCTCAAAGATTGACCTTAGATCAGATTATCATCAAATTCGAATGAGAGAAAAAGACATGCCAAGTGACTACCTTCAGATGCCACTATGGTCACTTTGAGTTTGTTTCCATGCCATTTGGATTGGAAAATGCACCAGCCATGTTCCAATCATGCATGAACAACATCATCCACAATAAACTTCCTAATTTTGTACTTTTTTTCTTCAATTGCATTCTTATTTACAGTAAAACTTGGAAGTAACACTTGCATCATCTAGAAGAGGCACTAAAAAATATGCATGATAAATCTTTGTTTGATAAGATTTCAAAATCTGAATTTGGTTTGACAGAGATATTTTATATTGGACAAATCATTGGTGAAGATGGTGTGAAGTTGGATATGGACAAAATAATAGCCATTTTAGAGTGTCCCTATCGCAAAAGTCTCACTGAATTAAGAGGATTCATTGGAATTTGCACCTACTATAGACAGTTTGTGAAGGGGTTCTCCCAACTCACTTCACCTCTCACTGATTTGACAAACAAATATGCTTTCCATTGACATGAAGGGGATGGAAAATATTTCCAAATAATGAAGGAGGTAATAAGCAATTGTCGTATTCTAGCATTTCCTGACTTTTCTAAACCATTTGTCTTGGAATGTGATGCATCAGGGGAAGGCATTGGAGCAGTCCTAAAACAGGGACAACACCCAATAAATTTTGAGAGTAGGAAGTTACAGCCACATGAGATGCTTTAGTCCATAGATGATAAATAAATGTTGAGCATC
Source organism: Pseudotsuga menziesii (assembly GCA_001517045.1). Lineage (NCBI taxonomy): Eukaryota > Viridiplantae > Streptophyta > Pinopsida > Pinales > Pinaceae > Pseudotsuga > Pseudotsuga menziesii. The sequence continues at coordinate 429,393 of LPNX010356793.1, read as the reverse complement.
ATGCATTATTTGATCAAGTTTAGATAATAATTGGTGGGAAACAAATTTGTAGTCAAAACTTACCATAACAACTTAAGGTACTTCCTCACTGAAAAGGATTTAATGAAAGGTAGAAAAAGTGGGTGAGTAATATTCAAGAATTTGAATTTGATATTGAATATGTGAAGGGGAAAAATAATGTGGTATCTGATTCCTTATCTATAAGACTTTCTATTTCTCTCATGGATGTATCAGAAAATTGGAAAGCCACATTAAAGGTAGACTATTCCAAAGATAAATTTTATTGTGAAATTTTTTATGGGACTAATAATGATGATAGGTATAATGTATTTTCAGGAATCATGTAATACAAAGGTAGAATATATTTGGTCCCTAATTCAATTTTGAAGGAGGAAATTAAAAAAAAGGCTCATGATTTTCCTCTAGCAGGTCACCCTAGTTTCTTCAAAACATACTGAAAGTTGAGGGAAAGATTTGCATGGAAAGGGTTGAAGGCTGATGCTATGAAGTATGTTAATGCATTCCCCACATGTCAACAAAATAAAGTGGAGAACACTCATCTAGCCGGTCTCTTACATCCCTTCCCAATTCCAAGACAAAAATGGGAGAGCATTTCCATGGACTTCATCACTGGTTTGCCCAAAGTATTTGGTAAGGATTGCATATTTTTGGTGGTGGATAGAATCACAAATTTGATCATTTATTTGCCGTTACTACCACTTTCATTGCTGCACAAGTGGCTGAACTATTTTTTAAATAATTTTTTAGATTGCATGGGATTCCTAAGAGCATTGTCAAGGACATAGATAGCAGTTTTTTTGTGCATTTTGGAAAGAACTCTTCAAAATGGCGGGGGAAAATTTGACACCTAGAAAAGTATATCATCCCCAAACTGATGGCCAAATCGATAGGGTGAATCAATGGTTGGAAGGATATTTGAGGAATTATGTTAGTGGGAAACAAAAACCATGGATAAAATGGTTGCATTTGGGTGAGTTTTGTTACAATACTACTTTCCATATGTCCATTGGCATGTCTCCTTTTAAAGCACTGTATGGATATGATGAATGCACTTTTATCCGCCACATTTTTTGTGATAGTATATCTCCAAAGGATAAGGATTGGATTGAATAAATTCAAGAAATTTTGAAGGTTTTGAGAGATAACTTGCAGGTTGCTCAAAATCAGCAGAAATACTATGCATACCAACATAGAATGGAGAGACAATTCCAAGTGCATTAGAGGAAATTTCCACTCAAAATGGCTCTTTTAACTTTAACTCAAATTCCATGTCATCATGTGTTAGCCAATGAAATTGCTTTAAATTTGAAATACTGTATAGGTCTTAAACACCTTTTTAATATAAATTTGGGGATAGGTATCATAAATAAAACTACTTTTTTTGTTTGTATTTTCGACATATCTCCCCGTGTTTTTACTCAAATTTCAATCGGAAGAGCTTGTTGGATGCGGAATTAAATTACGCATCCAACGAGTACCCACTCAGCATACTTTTGATGGACCCCGCTACCCAAAAAACAAGAAATACCTGAAAAAAATGTGATGATGACATCACCATCACGTTTTTTTAGGTATTTTTTTTTTTGGGGTAGCGGGGTCCATCAAAAGCATGTCGAGTGGGTACTTATTGGATGCATAATTTAATTTTGCATCCAACAAGCTCTCCTGATCGAAATTTGAGTAAAAACATGGAGAGATATGTCGAAAATACAAACAAAAAAGTAGTTTTTTCTTTTCTTCCTCCAAAATTAATAAATATTATTTTATTATTTTAACTATTATTTTATTAATTTTTTTTAGGAGGCCCATTTTGAGTTGAAATTTCCTCTAATGAATGACATGGTGTATTTGAGGTTACATCCATACAAACAAACCACCATAAAAGGTAAAGGTTCAGAAAAGATCAAACCAAGATTTTATGATCATTACAAAGTGATTCGAAAAGTTGGAAAAGTGGCCTATCAATTGCAACTTCCCATGTGAAGAAAATTCATCATGTGTTTCATGTTTCTTGTGTAAATAAGGTTATAGGGAAGACCATTTTATTTTCAGATAATTTACCACCTTTAGATCAGTGAAGGACAACTTGTTCTCATTCCAAAAAACATCTTGAGAACAAGGGAGAGAAGGATACGAAGTAGAACAATAAAAGAATATTTGTGACAATGGAAGGATTTTCCTAGTGAGGAGGCCACTTGGGAAGATGAATTTTTTTTGTAGAATCCAAACTTGGAATTTCTTGAGGACAAGCATTATTTGATGGGGAGGACTATCATGTCCCCATTCCAATAGGTCTACTAGTTGACAATGTTCACCCACCTACTAGTTCCTTAGGTTAAGGAAGGAGACACCAAATATTGAAACAAGGGAGATATGAGACCCAAGAGAACCTTATTTTATCATTTACACATTAAATTGGGTAATGAAAATAATAAATATGGAGAAAATTAAGTGGCATTGCTTCATGAGGACATATAGAGGTCCATGGGGGCCTTGGGTGGCTAGCTGCTTCCTTACACATGCATGACTTAACCCAAAATTAGAAATTATGAGTGATGGAATGTTATTGGAAGGTGAAGAGGCATCAAATGAAATATCATGAGACCAATTATTAGAATGGGTGAGTAGGAGTAACTCCCCATAGAAGAGGAAGAGTCTAGGAAGAAACTAGGTGCCATGCGGAGCTAGATCCCCTGCGCTTTATCACAACAATGATGGAAGATTCTATGAAAAGTCAGACCTAATTGCAGACATATGAAGATATGAATTAACAGGGATGAAAATAGCCATGAAGAGTTCGAACTTGGGATTTATCTGCAACCATTCGAATTTGGTGGAAGATGAAGGGTTGAGGAGAAGGACAAATGTCATGGATGTTACTAAACATCAAGGATGAGGTGGAGGAAACCTATCGGAATGAATTAGACCTTGGAGGGACTTAGGAGGGTTATAAAAATAACTCATGAGGAATGGAAATGGATTATGATCATTTATGAATTTGCCTTTGGAATTTGGAGAGCAATTGTGTGTCCGTTGCACGGTGAGTGCACACTTACCCTGTTAGTGAGCCGATTTCGAGAGAGTGAGATTCTCATACAAGGTTCCCATTGCAGAGTCCATTCATAAATCTCACTTGGACCTTCAGAGAGTGTTTTATTGCAGATAAGAGGCTTCTTCTGTTTGTGACCCATGTTTCCTCCCATTCTCTCAATTTCCACTTCCATATTTCCATGTTTTTCTATAAAGACGCACTAGTGTGAATGGTGGTTGCGCCCCATTGAGTTCAATTCATTTCAAAGATATGATTCATGATGTATGTATTTGTAATATAATTTTCACATGATCTGTAAGTAGAAATTAGGAGAAATACATATGCAAAATTTCACATTTCCAAGCTTTCTTGTGACTAGTTTCCATGTGATGATTTTCCCTTTCAATGGAGATTGTGTATCTGATGTATATTATGATTTGGGTCAATGTTATATGATTTTAGTGAGCCAATGAAATTATTTAAAGAGTATATATTCACATTTATCATTTCTAAACCATTCTTTGCACCATTTATGAGTCGAAGTTGAGTTTGTGTCAATTCCCTTAAGCAAATATCACTGAAATTGTGCATTCGAATATGAAGCTCTATTCCTATGTTGCAGAAATATTAACCACATATAATGATAGTAAATGAAGTATAACTACAGTTCCCATAATCTATTCTAAAATTTGGGATGGCCGAATAGGATTTGGCGATCCATTTCTACCCATACCCTAGGGAGAATTGCATCATAAATTGCTATTAATTTATCCATTTTTTCCATTATTCCCGGTTCGACTTGAAAATGTCTATGACCTGTCATAAAAATATAAGAGATTCACTTTAAGAGTCTTAATACTCCCCACATCAGTCCCTACCAAATTTGAGACCCTCTTGAGCCATTGGAATCCCCGGGTCAAAACTAGTCAAGACGATTTTTCCAAAACTCTTCCTTTATTGGGAATTTTTGAATTGAATCATTATAAATTACAACAAATTGGTTACAAGCATACCCTTGAAATTGAAAACATCTAATAATATCATTATCATACAATTTTAGCAAGTGAAATCCTGATTCCCACTCTAAGGTAATCAGGGAGATTAAAGGATCATAAACGATTAATAAAGTGACACATAAATTATATAAAAAAGAATTCGTCCACCCTAAGAGTTTGAAAATTTGGGCACATCAACACCACTTTGAAGCCATGCAACATATCAAATGGAGCCACCTGCTCCAAGCTTGAGCCATACAGCCTGGGAGTATGAACCTTAAAAAACCATCACTGCCAGGTTCAAGCCATGCAATATTGATGTATTAACTTATTCATTGATTTGTGGTCTCATGGTGTTCTCAGCCATGATTATATACCTATATGTGACGATAATTTCATTCTGATGCTGGAAAAAATTTAATTCAATGGAAACAGTAAATGTAACCAACTACAATTCAAAACTACAGACCTGTGATTTTCTGTATATGGTTGGAAATAACTCACAATAGATTTCTTACCTGGTATATAGTTTGTCATCGTCTTTAATAAAAGAAATATGGTTTGTTCTATCAGAAAAGTGGTCATTTAAACCATGTGTTCATGATTCTTTAAGCACAAAGGTTAATTTTCTAAGGCGAGAGTCTTCCAAATTTGATGCTTTGGATAAAGCATTATAAATCCATCGGAATCACAAAGCATCACAATTCCATCAGAATCAGAGGAATACCCGACTAGTCTTTGCTTTGATTTTCTGCAAAAGGAATACGTACCCTGTGGCACAATTCAGAGGCATTGATTTTCTGCAAAAGGAATACTTACCCTATGGCACAATTCAAGATGTCTGACTTTGAGCCATGCAAATATGTAAGCATAGGACTTTTGCGCAGCGTAAATAACTTTTTCATTATACAATTATTCAGTTTATTCTTATTGAAATTAGTTGATACATAAGATGCAGATCTTATAGGTTTTCCTCAAATGCGACATTTCTTTGGGATTCAATGCAGAGAGATGAAGTGGTGTTTATAGACATTGTCAGAAATTCTAAGAGATAAGTTTCTTTTAATGGTTTATCCTACATCTTATTTGAAATATACTTCAAAATAGGAATGTATTTATGTAACCACTGGCTTGTAAATATTTACGTATGCGAATCCATTTAAAAAATTCAAGACTAGTATTTTTACAAGTTATAGGGTCTCATGCACATCGTAGTGATAAACGTGCTGTGGAGGTGAACTTCAACAACTATTTTTTTATTAGTATTGTTTTTATTCAATTACTGATTATGCTTTGTTTGTTGTGTTATCCAGGTTCTTAGAAAACTTGCTCATTGACATTTTATGTTCGTATGCAACAATAATGTAAACTTCCATAAACTTCCATTTGGTGCTTTGTATCAATGCTCATTCACCTTAGTGCATGGAGTAAGTCAACTACAATACCCTTCAAATCTAGAAGTAGCAGTAAATGCAGTATGTTGAATTAATTCCTTTGAGGAACTATTTTTCAAAAGGGTTGCACTGCAAGTGGGATTCAACTGGTGATCAATCAAATTATGGGGGTTTCAGTTTGGACGAGAGGTCTGTGTTAACCAGTCACAGATTGGATTCCAACACTTAAGCTAAAATTTCTTTAGACGAATACTTTGCAAGAAGTGTGGCATATGAGTAGCTAACGTGGGAACATTAGTCTAGATAATGCAACTTACCCATCACCATATTGTTCCGAATTAGTATAGAGTAGCACTTAAAAAAATGAGCATGAAACTTTTAAATTGTTGTTTTCAAGTAAACTTGTCTGCAAAGGAAACATTTATAAAACTTATCTCTTGAATCATAGTTTCCTTTTGGGTCGACTTCCTCTATATTCAATCTCGTTTCTGCTAAATCTACCCATGTTTCCTACTTGCTTCAACTATTGTTTCATGGAGTGAATTATTAGTACAAAGGCAGCTCAATCTGTAAGATTGAGCAAATATATACTAATATGTAACATTGAGCTATTATGTACTAACATCTTTCAGGCCATCCTAAGATAAGATGGATAGGTGGGTGGGTAAAAGGATACCCCAAGGCTTTGTTAAAGTCAAATTTGATGCACATGCCCTTTACTTTGTGAGGAATCTATTACCATTAGTAGGGGTTCATGCCTCTATTTTTCAACAATTTTTAGAGTCTCCAACAAGACATAACCAATTTGTGTTGGTGATAATAGGAAACTATGCTTTAAAGCGAGTGCATGCCACTTATGCAATCTGTGGATTATCACATGGTATTTGAATATTATGTGTAGCATTTGTTGTTTTACCTAGTATATCAGGGCATGATCTTGTCAAGAGGCGGCGATATGCCAATAATCGTGTCAAGAGGAAATGGTATGCCAACAATAGTGGCAAGGCCATATGGTCTAAACGATGGTAAAGACCAGTTATTACTGTGAAGGCCAGACGTTGGTAAACTCCAGGTAATGCAATATGGATAAAAATATAGTGGAACAAAGGATTCAAATTTGAATCCTTTAGAGCCTTTCAAAATCCATTTTAGATGTCATAGAAGGCCACACAGAATTTTACCATGAAAAAAAAATTAGTTTCATTTTCATCCCATCAATAATGAAATTGAGTAAGCCATGTTAAATTTGCAATAGAAGGGAAGCTACAAAATTTTCCTGTCCAGGGGTTATTAGTGATTCAGTGTACTGTGGGAGAGTCAGGACTTGGAGTCTTCCCAAGTTCCCTCGAATAGTCGAGTCATGGATGAGGATCTTGTTCCCAATGGGAACGGACTACGGTGGGACACTAGGATTCCTAGTGCCAAGTTCAACTCGATGATTCAGCACTGTGACTCGGGATTCGATGTTCACTTTATAAGAATTTAATGGCATTGGCATGCATTATTGATTCACCGACTTCATTATATCGTAGTACTAGAGGATTCCCGATGCCAACTCGGTTTTCCATTTGGAATCTTCTTGTTCACTGAGTATATGATGTGAAATTAAATGCTCTTATGAGTCATATCTTTGAATGGTGAATTGATTTTATAACACTCCATTTCCAAGCCTCCGTAAGGTAAAACCAATGGTGTTATAGCTGATTTTACCACACCAGGTAGATAACACATTTATGGCCTACATTGTTCCTCTGCAGACGCCTTAGACCCCATGGACTTGTATTATACTTTGATGTTCCAATATCATCCCTAAAAAAGACATGTTTATCGTTGTATGCGACTTTTAAAGCTATATGTTGTAATCTCACAGATCACATAGGGTTACCAATAATACACATTGAATCATACAGACATAACAGACAAGAGTCAAGAACATAGATGTGGAATAATAGATTATATTATATCATGAGGGTCCATACAAACACAGAACTGAACTGAGTTCTCAAATGGCTCAATAGCCTAATATATATGATTTACAAACAGTTACATATAACTACTTGTCGGTTCGGTCAACCGACATGACCTTAAGCATCTGACCTAATCTCTAATTAGTCGGCTATTCGACTAGTCGGCTCATTAACTAGCTCCTCCAACATCTCCCCCATGAACAAAATATTTCTTCATCCTGAAGAAACATGGGAGGTACTCAAAAATTTTACTATCTGAGATAGTTATTTTATTGTTTGTTTTTCATGGGATATGCAGTTGGCTGGTTGGTCGCTTCTGTATGCATACTTCAATGATTGCTTCTGCTGTAACGGCCAGTTGATGTTGAAACTCTGTTCAACTTTTGTAGTATTTTCTGGATGTCGATGGTCAGTGTTGTGATGCTTGATAGAGTCGACATCTTCTCCTAAATGGAAAGGTTGGCTATTCTTTCCATGTCGGGTCCCATGAATTGGTATTTTTCGTCTGCTATTTCAAGTAGCCTTTTCATTTGTGAAAAGATGGTATCTAGTTTCTCCAAGCTTGTTAGTGCTTGTTGCACCCAGTGGTGTGCTTGTCTTTCGAGTCTCTGCAGTTTGGTTGTCTCCGGTATGATTTGATCTTGTATTGTATTTCTTAGTGCTTCTTTAGTGCTTTTTCTCTTTTCTAATGCTTGAATATGTTCTTGAGTCTGTTGGGTCTACTAAAATACTTATCCGTAATAAGTAGGCTAGTCCCAGAGTACCTGTTCTATAATGACAACTTCTTCCAAGTGATCTTGCAGCACTTTGTAAGCTTCTGAGAATGTTGTGTACTGTTGCATTAATAACCTGGATGTCTCGTATTTTTGATCTTCTTTTGTATTTTGTATGTGTATTTGTAGGGTCGCCACCACACTCTCAAATAGTTGATATGCGTTTTCTAGTGGCTTGTTGGTTCTGACTTCCATCGGCCCTGGTATTATAGATTGAGCTAAGTTCCTGCATTTTGACAGGAATTCGACTTGTTCATTCTCAATGTCGTCAAGATCCTTGCGTCTGATCTGGCTTCTTGTTTTTGCTTCAGTGGCCAGATTTTCTAAGATTTGTCCCAACTCTCTGTCTTTTAGCTTTGTTGTGTCGACTGTAGTGGTCGACCCAAGTTGGCTAATGTGGACCGTTGTCGACTATGATTCTTTTTTGTTTTCTTTCTTATTTATATCTGTTTTTCTCTTATGTTTATGCTATTCTATTTGCTGTTGTGCCCGTGCATCTGCCAATGGTGGATTCTCCTATGGTTGATTTTCTTGTGGTTGGTTTTCTGTTTGTTGATCTGTAACGGTCGATGGAAATTCTGGTTTATTTTCTTGGGTTAGATCTGGAGCTAGATATGTATCTGGAGGGTTTGGTATAGAGGGTTCAGGTACATATGGTTCAGGGTTTGGTAAGGGTTCTGGATTGGGAAGTGGTGGTGGAGATGATGAATGGTTGGGGGTAATTGGTGTGGTGGGGATATTGTCGGTTGGGTCCTCGACTTGTGGTGGTGAATCCTTTGGGTCATCAGAGAATAGGTTTTCGATCACCCGGTTGATTTCTTCCAGGTTATCTTTCTCCACATCTCATGCTGGTTGATTGGCTAATGGAGGGTGTGGGATGTCAGAAGGGATAAAGGATGAGGTGCGACTTGTGACAACTTGAGATGTCTTGTCGGGGTTCCTCAAGAACGTCGACTTGATAATTCCCATAGATCTTGGTTTCTGGGGTATTTTTCTGTTTTTTTGGGGGAATATCTGCCTTGATCCACTAGCTTCAATCACTGGACATTTGGTGGTAATCCTCTCGACAAAGGTGAGTAGTTCAAGAAATTTTTCAATGTATGCCTGGAAATCACCATCCTCGTCAAACCTCTCTTTCAGGGTTTCTGGCATAGCATTTTTGCAAATGTCTACTGGGCTTATGGTGGGTATCTGTGGATTATATTCCTATGTAATATGGGTTGGAGATGGGGGTGGAGGTGTAGAAACTAAATCAACAATGTTTTCAGCCATTGCAGTGTTTGTACTTTTTACCTTTTTCGGTCGATCTTGCTGTGCTCCTGACTTGACAAAGCATCTGAACTGCGTCTCAACCGGAACTTTGTTTGCTACATCGTCTTCTATGATGTCGATGGCCGTAGCTACTAGTTCATTTTCATCTTCAGATTTTGAGAGGATAAGCTTGTGCTTCCCCTTCCCTTTTTCAGTTTCCTTTTTTCTTGCGGCTGCTATTTCCCTTGCTAGTTTTCTGATTTTGTCTTTAGTTATAGCGTATTCTGGATTGTCAGATTCAATGTCTTCCTCTAGTCCTTCTCCTGCCTCATGTTGGTGAATTAGACTGATACTTTTCTCAGCTGGTTTTGTTACCTGCTGCTCTGTCGGTGTACTTCCCCTTTGCGTCGTTGATGGTATGATTGTTAATTGTAGTCTGTTGGTGTCTTCTGCTAGTGTTTCCTCTGGCATGAAGGTGTTGATGTGTAGTCAGAGTTCATAGTCCTATTCCTTGTCATCGTCACTCAGTGGTTCTTCAATTGCAAGGTTTACTTCCTTAGCCTTTGTTGGTATTGATAACTTTGTGCTAGATTATCGAGCTAGCTCGCGGAATATATCTTTAACTGTTGGGTAATAGTCGAGAGGTTTTGAGTTTGCTTTTGCTCCCTGCATATACCAAAATGCAGTGTAGTCTAGCTCTAGTTGGATGTGTGTTGTTTTTGGGAGACTTCGTCAGATGTTCTGAGGCACCCTCCATTTGGTCGTCTGGATTTTTAGGTTTTGGAACCAGTTTTCCAACAGTACTATTCCATTTGCTAATTCTTTCAATGTTCCAGTCTGCGCAAATGGCTTGAACCCCCACATGTGGAATTTTGTTGTTTCTTGGAACTGCTTGTCCCTGACTGGGCACAAGTGGTACACCACTCTCCAGATTATCAGAGATGGGAACCTTATAATTCCAGCCAACTCCTGGCATTTTTCACAGATATTTTTGAGCATGTCGGCAACATACTGAGAACATCTATACACTTTTCCTATTTCTACTATTGTGTCTACCGCTTCTAGCATATCCAACTTTAGGTCGCTCCCTCAACCTATAGGAGTGTTCCCTTGTTGGGCACCCAATATGCAAGTGAATTACAACTAACATACAGAGTGTTCAATATTTATTGTCAACCCACAGAAGTCTTCTATTTCAAGGATAAGATGCATTGTATATGCTTAAACACTAAATTGCTATAAATGAACAATCCTATTCTCCATTCAGCTATGCTCATCCCAAGAATCCACTTAATCTAGTTTACCTTCTAAAAGATATAGTCAAAATTACCTTCTGCTATTCTTGATCAAGAAATTGAAAGCTTCATGAATTCATATCTAAATTACTTTTGCAGAAAATGAAATCTTGTTTATCAATCCATATAATGATTCACCCAACTATCTTGATTTGATTACTCTAGAAGTTCAAAAGACAGGAATTGAAATTAGATCTTTCTAGAAATTCAAGGTACAGAAGTTGAGTTCAACTAATCTAGGAATTCAAAGTACAGGAATAGAGTTCTGTGATTATGAAAACAAAGGAACAACTTGCAAGAATCTATGAAAACAATAATTAAGGGATTTGGGGATGAACAAGGCTTGTTCAGCTACCACACAATTGCATGCGATATAATTACCTACACAGTCGATTGTTTACCATGCCACTACAACTTTCCAAGAGATGCAATGAATAACACAGTGTCAATCCACAACTGTCACAACTTCCTATGAAGAAATGAAATTAAACATAACATCACATGAAAGAATAATTAAAATGCCTAATTTAACTTAGAAATCCTTGTGGGAAGGCCGGCCCATCCTTCACACAGAGATGCTGGATGAACACACGTTGAAAACCCTTAGATATGAAGTAACTCCTTGTATTAAAAAGGCAGATCAATTACACAACTTGCAGTCATAGCTAATACAATGAATTGGTTAGGGATTCAACCCCAGGATTAGAACATTTCTCCATATTTATACAATTTAGATCATAACATCCTATCCCTATTATTGGGCAACCATGAATATCTATGATCTTCAGGTGCCCTAAATTACAACAATTGTTAAAACTGTGGCAGGATGAAAGTAGGAAATATAGGAAAACTGTTAATTGACCCAGAAATAGTGATATCCTCAGATCGGCGCTATACACGAGTAGCAACGCACTATTGACTTCCAATTCTGTCACCTTTTGTTCACATCTATTCTTGTATAGCCTTGCCATGAGTAGTATTCTGAGAGCGCATTCCTTGGGAAATGGTAGGATAGATGGCGATCATCTTGAGCGATGAATGCCCATCCTTCTCGTATCATGTTTATCCCAGTATACCTACAGTCTCTATATCTCAAAATACCTTTATAAACCATCATGTGTTAGCATATTGGGAGATATAAAGCCTTAATTACCACAACCATAAGTATTAATAAAATAAGACAATAACCAATCATACCTTGGTGGATTGAAGAGAAAAGTGAGGGTAAAAAATTCATTTGCATGCTAAATGGGGTAGGATGGGGCAAAAAGGAGTGAATAAGGATGGTAAAAAAGGGCCATTTCTAGGCCCAACAGCCCTGTTCCTATGATTTTGGCCACGATTTGTGGCGTCTAGCCTTGTATCTGAATGATCATTAGCCCTTTTCAGTTTTTCCCTTAATCTTTCTACCAGTCCTTTTATGTTAAGAGGGATTGGGTCGCCTTGGTTTGAGAGACCAGTGAGCTTGTATATGACTTCGCCAGAGATTTCGACTGGTCTGTCGAAGTAAAATTTCCCATTGTGGTATTCGTTGATAATGAATTTTACCGTGGTTTCTTTCATCCATCCAAAACTCACCATGAATGGTGTGTTCATGCAGTTCATAATGGAGCTGTGGTTTATCTTCTCTGCTGCTTGTGTCGGTTTCGTATCAACATAGGGCCATTCCTTGATTTTGGACCAAGTTTTCTCCCATGAGGTTTCTTGTACCTTGGTGTTCTTGATGTTTCTTAACCTTCTCATCAATGGAGTTTCTGCTAATTGTAGTTCTTTTGTTTTTGCAGTTGCATCTCTGGTTTGCTTCGGTGCTATCTCGTCGGTTTCTTGGTCGAATTTTCTTATAGGTTCTCGGTTCTCAATTTTCTTATTGCTGAATTGCTCTATCTCTTCAAAATATGGTAAATGATCTTTTTCTGGTCCAATATTTATAGGTGGAGCGGGTGATGTTTTTGTCGATGGATGTATTAATGGAGGAAGTGATGGTCCAGCATGGTCTTTAGAGTTTGCGTTAATGGTGATTTAATTTTGGCGCTCCTTCTAACCGTAGTCATGAAGGCGTGATTTGACCTTTGGGGTCATTGGTCGATGTCTATCCTGTGAGTGGTCAATGGAAGTATGTTGATGGGTTTGATGTCGATTGTTGAAGCACTGGTTATTATGTTTTTTGAAATTTCCTGTCATCTTGGATTATGGGTGTTGGTTCTGTTTTGTTGTTTTTAGGCTTTTTAGATTTTTATAGTTTTTGTCTGACGGTTATGGTCGTTATATGTATGTTTTTTTTTTCATGAACTTTTTTTAACTTTTGTACCGTTTTAGTCGGGCACCATTAACAAGTTTATGAAATATTATGCCTTGTAATGTCCTTAGTCGGACTAATCCATTGGCATTAATCTCTTCGACAATGTAAGGTCCCATCCATTCTATATGTAGCTTTTCGGGTTTTCCTTTTACTCGACTGTTGTATAGCAAGGCGAGGTCCCCTACCGACATATTTTTGTTTTTGATATTGCGATCATGCCAAGCCTTCTACTGTTGTTTTTGGATTTCTTGATGTTGTAGAGAAATTAGTCAGTGTTCCTCTAGATTGCTTAATTGCATCAGTTGGTCCTTACTTCCTTCTTCAACATCGACATGTAAAATATCTTCTATGATAGACATTTTCTATTGAAAATGTAGTGGAACAACTGCTTCTTGTCCATAGACTAGTTAGAATGGTGTTTGGTCGGTCAAATGCTTGTATGTTGTTCTGTAAGCCCATAGTAGTGCAGGTATCTTTTCATCCTAATCATCTTTGTCGGTGATGCAGATTTTTGTTAGACCCCTTGTTAATGTTTTGTTGAAAGCCTCTATTTCTCCATTCGACTGAGGGTGATAAGTTGTACTACGTCAGTACTCAATTTTGAACTAGTCTATTAGTGCTTTGATGGTTTTGTTAATAAAGTGTGAACCTTGGTTACTGATTAGGGTTATTGGGAATCCAAATCTAGTAATTATATTTTCGTAGATAAATTTAGCAGCTATCTCACTGGAACATGTGTCGACTGGTTCTACTTCCTCCCACTTGGTTACATATTCTACTGCGGTTATTATGTACCTTGCACCTGTTCTTTTTGCTCGTATCGGGAATGGTCCTATGAAGTCGATGGCCCAAATTTCAAATGTCAAACTTGGGTTTACTAATATCAAGGGAATTTCTGTACTAGGCAGAGGTCGACCCATTCGTTGACATCTGTCACATTGTCTAACAAACTTTTTACAATCCCTGTATAGTGTTGGCCACCATAGCCCTGACTATTGGATTTTCTTGGCAGTTGTGTCTACTTGAAAATGTCCTCCTGTCAGTCCATAGTGTGCTTCATACATGATATTATCTCTTTCATGTTCTAATACGCATCTTCTGAGGATGTCGTCTAGGCCCATTTTATATAAAAATCTATTTATGAGGCTATATGATGCAACTTTCATAGCTAATATTTGTTTCTTTTTCGTGCTCATGCCCTCTGGTGCTTGACCATTTTCTAAGAATTGAGCTATTTTCTCTAATTCTGCTAGAACTGCTTCTATTCGAAATAAGTGTGCATATGGTAAGTCATCTTCGACTCCTGTCGGCTCCTCTCCTGTGTTGATTCATGACAAGTGGTTGGGTCCGACATTTAATTTTCCTGGTCTAACAACGACTTCAAATTCAAATTCTTGGAATAGTAGTAGCCATTGAATAAATTATTCCATGGTGTAAGGGTTTATTTACAAGGTATTTTAATGCTTGGTGGTCGGTATAAAAGATGAAAGTTGGCTATAAAGTAATGCCGATACTTCTGTAGTGCAAAAACCATTCCTAATGCTTCTCTCTCTATTGTCGAATAGTTTCTTTCTACCTTATTTATTTTTTTGTTGCTGTAAACTATGGGGTAATCCATTCTGTCGTTCCCTTGTTGTGCTAAGATCACTCCTATTGCTAGGCCTGATGCGTCAATGTGCACATGGAATTTGATCGACCAATTTGGGAACCTTAGGATGGGTGCCTCAACTAGCTTCCTTTTTAGTGCTTCAAATGATATGTTACATTCCTCTGTCCAGTCGAACTCCTCATCTTCTCTTATTAGTTCTTCCAATTGAAAGGTTATATCTGAATAGTATCTCATAAATTTCCTATAATATTCTGTATGAACAAGTAGTACCCTGACTTGTTTTGGGTTCTTTAGTGGTTTTAAGTCGAGGATAATTTTTATTTTTGCAAAGTCGATCTTGATGCCTTCTTTGCATATAATGTGTCCTAATATTATCCCTATAGGAGTTAAGAATATGCATTTCGTTATTTTCAGAGATAGCTGGATTTGTCAGAATCATTCCAACATGAGCCTTATCCATTTGCAGTGATCTTTTAGCATAGAGTATATTGTCCAATCATCAAAATATACTGCCATTGTTTTGTAGATATATTCTTGAAATGTTTTGACTACAATTCTCGAAAATACTGTAGGTGCGTTTTTTAGACCAAAAGGCATAACTCTGTAGGCAAATGAGCTGAATTCACATATGAATGTTGTCTTTTTCTGGTCTTCTTTGACTATTGGTACTTGTTTGTAACCTGAGAATCCATCTGTAAACGAGTAGCATTCATGTCTTGCAACTTCATTTAGGATTTCATTTGCATAGGGTGTTGGGAATGGGTCAGTTAAAGTGACTTTGTTTAATTCTTTGAAGTAGACACAGATCCTTAGATTTATCGGGTCATGTTTTCTTTGGTTGTACAACCATTGTACTTTCCCATTCTAATTGGTCAATAGGGTAGATAATTCCTGTTGCAAGCATATTATCAATCTCTTTCTTGACTATCTCTTTGTATTTATGAGCTAATTTATATGGACTCTTCTTTACAGGTCGTGCATCAAGTTTAATGTCGATCTTCATTTCACCCATTTCATGGAATAGACCTTTGAGATCCTTGTAGTCTCTAGCGAATACATCTTGGAATTCTTTTAGTAAGTTTACTATTTTATTTGTTTGTTCTTCACTCCAATAATTGCCAATTTTTTCCATTTTTGGTCGATCATCGTTTGATATGTCAAATTATTTAGTTTTCACTTTGGCATCTAACCATTTTGGTGCTTTGGTTTCATTGATTGGTCATATCCTTTCTTTAAACTATGACAATGTAGTAGGAAAGTCTACTGCATTCATTCGGTCGGTATCTTCTTTGTTGGCTGTCTCGACTTTAAGTACTGTGCAAATTGGTTTTGTTGTTTCTGAATGGTATGATTTTCATCAAAAGCTTTTTCCTTCCAAATTTTCATTTTACATTTGTAGTCTTGTTTACTGTGGTATTGTCTTGGCTTGTATGTTATTACATGTTATTGTCGATCGGTCATGATTTTGTGTTAGAGTGTTGTTTCTAGATGGTTCTATAAACGCTTTGATTTGTTTTGCAGTTTCGACTAACTTTTTGTTTTGTGGTATAAAGCTAAAGTCTTTAATGAAGTTTTATCTAAGTTCATGCCATAGAAATGTTTCAACCTGTGCTTCTTCCATTCTGTACCATTTGTTTGGTAAGTCGGATAGCGTCGATGGAAACAGGTGTGGCCATGTACATTCGTCTTTATACCCAAGTCTTTTCCACTCTTTTTTCGCATGTTCTTATGTGTTCTTCTAGGTCCTACCCTTGGATTAACATAGGTATTTGTTCTTGTTTGGTTAGTCTTTTTTTTCCAATTCTTTCTACAAAGTAAGTCAAAGTTGTTGTCCATGTCTGCAATCTTGATTGATCGGTATCCCACCATCTAGCATCTTGTCCTGTGATTGTTTCTACTAAGATTTGTAGTCGACCATGTTCACCAATGTGTTTAGATACTTGTTTTATATGCATAACTGGTGATTCTCTTTCTTTGTATCTTGGAATTTGTTTGATACTTACATTTGTTGGTTTTAAGGTAGGGTATTCCATGCTTTTCTTTTCAAATATTTTTGGGCTGATGGAAAGTAAGAAACATTGTTGGACTGGTTTCTTCTGCACTGTATGAATGGTCCAGCAACCTCTTGCTTGTTTCTCATTGTTTTCAAATTCCCAATCATATAATTCTGTGTTTGAGTTGTATCCTACTGAATCTTGATTGCCTAAGTGAAGTTCTCCATAGACATTAGGTTCTGTGCAGTTTTCATTATTTTGTATTTGATATAATTGTCAGATGTCAACTTCTTCATCAATAGGTTCTATCCAAGGTTCTCCTTGGGATGGGTGGATAGGTACTATGACTTTCTGTGCATTCCCTTTCAGTTTAATCCTTTCTTTATCTAAATATATTGATGCATTCATTTTTCTTCCCCAAGGTCGGCCTACTAAAGCTGGGAAGGAACTAGATCCTTCTTTAGGGTCAATAATTTCAAAGTTGACTTTGGTCGATATTCCTTTTATTGCCATGTCGACATTTCTCCAAAATCCGATAGGTTCAATAAGAACTTGGTCAGCTAATTTGAGTTATATTCTTGACTCATATAGTCGAGGTCTACCCAATTGTTCCCAAGTGTCTTGAGTCATAATGTTTACTTGTGAGCCGAAGTTGAGTACAACTTGTCGAACATGGTATCCTTCGATTTCTAGGTCGACAAGTGGGTCGGCATTACTTTTGTCCTTTTGGTTTAGACTGCATATGTTTTTTGTTTCTTTTTTTGTATTATTGTTGTGTTTCATATTATACAATAAATCAATGAATTGAGATAGCGCTTTATCCTCTTGTGCTAAACGTATTAATTCTTTAATTGTGCTTTGTCGACTATCATCAGCTTCTTCTTATCTAGCAAATTATTTAAATATATTCGTTGCATCTTTATACAACTGTTTTTGTTTAGCTAGGTTAGGATAATCATTCTTTTCTTTTATTTTACTTATGCGTGGATTATCACTCCCAATTTTTGTCCCTTGTCGGGTTACTATATGTAGATTCTTCGTATTGATTACATCATGTTTTTGAACGCACAACAAGACATTAACGTTTTTATTTTTATTGATTTTATCAAGCATAGTAGGGAAATCCTCTAATGAGTGATCACCAACTTCACAGGTAGTACAAAATTTTAAATCGATTCTGTCCTTGTATGGGCAGCCTGCATATCGATGACCTTCTTTATAGCATGTGAAACACTAGATGGGCCAACATGGTCAGTTGTTGTGATTCCTAGAGAATCAACCTCGACCTCCATATCCTCCACGACGGTTGTAGAACCGACGCTCGTATCGATGACCTTCATATCTTTGATTATTCAGTTTATTTTGATTATTGATTCACTGGTTGTTATCGTTGTTTTGCAAAACTGCATTTGTCTAGTAGACTGCTTGGTAGTTTTGTGGTTCTTTAAGTTTAAGTCGCAATCAGCTGTGGCATGACTGTTGACTTCACAGATTGCACACCAAGATGCTTTGTCATTTTTCATGTTATATGGGAAATATTTTGTTATGTGTTCTCCATGATCTTGGCAGATGTCGTAGAAGCACTTTGTCTGAACAAATCAAACTTCCTGTCGACTTATGTCTTGTTGATAGTTATCTTTGTCGTGTCCGGCCATTGAGCATTTTGTGCACCCGGCATCTTGATTCTTAAGGTTCAGCTCTTTCAATGATTTCTGCATGATTTCTAGCTATTCTTCCAGTCTAGTATCCATGGGATATGCCGAGAAATATTCATCCATCTCCACTTGCAAATATTTAGTAAGCGCATATTCATACGTTTTAAACGTCTCCAAGCTTATGTGTCGCTGAATTTTCCATGATAGACCTGCAAGAAATCACTAGATTATTAGTTGTTCATCAATTACGTAATCCAGTTGGCTGAGGAGGTCTTTCCAACATTTTTCATACTCTTGCACAGACTCTGCTGGCTTTTGCGATGTTGTTTTCAACTTTTTAGCTGCCAAATGTTTTGCGTCTGAAGTTTTAAAGAAGGACAAGAATTGCGATTTAATTTCTTCTTTAGATGCTCGAGTAGTTCTCTCAATATAGGTCATGTACGATGTTAGTGCTCTTTTCCTCAAGGCACCGACGAACTGTGCCATTTGTCGATATTTAGCTGTAACCTGGTTTTCCTCCCATGTCGACTCATAGATGAACCAATGTCATATAGGATCTTTTTCACCCTCGTATAGAGGGATATGCGCTGACCCATGACCCATGTCGAAATCGCTGTCGCTATCTCCTCCAGGAGGTGGTGGTGGGGGGGGTAGTGGGATGTTTTACTTGTTTTGTTGTGCAGAATTCTTGTTGATGGAACTTTCATTCTCGTCGGTCGTTTTGTTTGTCGTTTCTTCTCCAATAAGTAATTGGTTTGGGTCAAAGTCTCCTGTCGATGTCCAACTACAATTATTTATTTGCAGGTTTGATTGTTCTATTTTTCCAAAGCTGTATTTGGCAGGGGGTGTAGTCCTTCATGTTTCGGGTAAAGTAAGTGGATAATTCGGTTGGAAGGGTACGCTTGAAGCGTAACCCAATTTCATTCCTCTGGTCGACGGATCACTAGATGATTATCATCATTTACCTCGTCGTCTAGTTGGCTCCATATACCAAAATCACCAGTTCTTAGTCTTAGGTCTTCTTTGACAATGGATTGCATCCTGGTACTCAGATTCATTGGAGACAAAGGTCTTATCTCCCAGGGAACTTCTATTTGGAGAGCTTAACACTACTCTATCCATAAATATTCTTCCATCAGTGATGCTTCTTCATCCATGCCTTCTTCCAGTCGGTCATGACCCAACTCTGGTGGATTTCTTTCCTTGTCTGTCACCCTAGTAGTCATTCCTCTTTGTAGTGCTATAGCCCTTTCTCTTTTTCTTTCCTTCTTTTTAGCCTCTTCTCTCTCTCTATTTTCTGTAAATGTGTCGTACCTTTGTGTGTCACTGTTCATTCGATTTCCTTTTTAGGTTGACTTTTCATTGCTAGGGATGGTATCTCCTTTTAGTCGACTAGAATCCTCTTCACTTTACCCTGACATACGACCAACTACCCCCCCATATCCTATCCGATTCTTTAGAAAGCTCGGATAGTTATGTTTACATGCTTAGGAAATATTACCACTCCCTTTTGGCAATGAATTTTTCCCACTTTTTCTATTCATTCGCCAAGCTAGAATTTGGTGGCGGTTCCTGCAGTGACGGACGAGGTTCTACAATATCACCCACTCCTTTTTCTATTAGGAATTTGAATAGTAGAGTCAGTAGGAAGCAAAGGAACTGCTAGGTAAGGTCTATATAGAATTTTTTCTAAATGGTTTATATGAAAGTTCTTTCTTCTATGGCTTGCTCCTCGCAAAATGCATCGGTGATCTTCTCAAACCACTCTGACAGGTTTGTTCTTCCCCCTCGAATCAGTTTCTCTAGCAGCTCTTTGTCTTTAGTTGCTTCTGGATTTTTCATCCAGAAGTTTTTTCAAAATATAGGGTACCGATTCTACAAAATTCTCATGAGTTTCAATGAAGAATTTCTCCTTTTCCTGAGCAACTGTTAATCTGTTTCTCCTCACGTAATTCTACAAATAATTTGTTATCTTACGCTCCCACCAGTTCTTAATCTCTTGTTCTGATATCATCTACTTATATTCATCTCAGATATGCACTACCAGAAATGGAACCAATGTTGTAATCTTACAGATCACAGAGGGTTACCAATAATACACATTGAATCATACAGACATAACAAACAAGAGACAAGAACATATATGTGGATTAATAGATTATATTATATCATGAGGGACCATAGAAACACAGAACTGAACCGAGTTCTCAATTGGCTCAACAACCTAATATATATGATTTACAAACAGTTACATATAACTACCTGTCGGTTTGGTCAACTGAAACAACCTTAAGAAACCGAGCTAATCTCTAATTAGTCAGCTATTCGACTAGTTGGCTCATTGACTAGCTCCTCCAACACTATACTTGCGTGTACATGTGACTTTTGACCTCAAAACTACGTATATCAGGATGAGTGCATAAATCCAAATACTTTTGGAGTTTTCCTTATATTAGTTCGAATAAATTGACTCTTGGCCTTCCAAATTCCTTGAGAATGCTCGGCTTCGACCCTCCATTACCACTTTGGAGTGCTATATAAGGAACCCCTTGGATACATTGTAGGGGTAGAAATTGAAGAGTAAGAGAAATATAGTCCATTGTTTCCTCATCTTTGCTTATACTTGAGTCTGCATCCCTTTGTCCCTTAGAACATATAGTGTTCTTCCAAAGCTTTCCTTTGCTTTGTGAGCTTGTTATCGAGAGATGGAGGATTAAAGTCGTGGAGGCACAAGTGGAGGAATTGTTTTCTGTGGTTTGCAGAAGTGCTGACAGAGTTTGCCACTATTGTATCTCTATTTTATTAATAGAAATATCTTTTCCTGTCCAATTCTTGTGCATTTTAAATATGAATATTGAATCCATGGATGTATTTAATTGATTATACATGGTTGATTATGTATTCTAGAATATATCTAACACACACACACACACACACACACACACACACACACACACACACACACACACACACATATATATATACATGGTTGATTTGTTTTCTGTTGTTGAGAGAAAATCATAATCGCAATTACATTGGAAAAGTGCAACAGGGAGCTACTTCAACCATCTTGAATAAGGTATAATTCTGTATCCCTTAGTGCTATATTTTCTTACTGTTCTTGGATATTGTGAAAGATTGATTTATGGTGTCATACTGTCTGTTGTGGTACCCCCAATCCATAGGAAGTTTCTCTCTGTAACAAAATTGGCGACTCCTCTTGGGAGGTTCCTAGTTATTTGTCTTTGGGGATAGGGTATTCAATGGATTTGAATTTCTCTTTATTTTTATGTTTCTGTGTCGGGTCTAAAGGTATGTTTTCCCAGTAGTGTTCCATAGGAGTAATTTGGTATTGGCTTGTCTGTTTACCCTATTTTTCTTCCTTTTTGTTCCTGTACGCGAATATCTGCATTACAGTCACATATACATGTGGTTTTCTCTTGAATTCCCACGTTTGTATGCAAGTTTACTGCATACAGTCGTGTATTCTTTGATTTTGAGATTTTTTATGGAGGAACGAGTGTTGCTGGGTGAGTGTTGATGATTGGTCAGTATTCTTGGGTATTGTTGGTGTCTATATACAACATTTGTTTTTGACCAGAGACCTATTTCAATTTGTTTTTAATTAGGTTTTGTTCTTGTCATTCATTTCTTGTTTTTGTTTTAGGATTAGTGCATTAGGTCTCTTTTGTCTTAGTACCTTTCCTAGCTGTTGTTTGTGAGTGGTTGCAGGATATGACAATTATAGAGTCCGTTAGTGTTTTTTATATCTCATTTGTTTTCAAAAAATACAAAAATATTTTTCTTTTGCATCATTATGCATTCTTGCATCTGCATGGTACTTGCATTAGGATTTGCTTACTAAATTATATTTAGGTGTTCATTTAGGAATGATTTCACTCTCATTTGAAGTAAGAAACTTGCATCTCATGTAGTGACATAACTTATTTTTCATTCGACAAATATTTGCATCTGGCATGGTTTGTTAGGTGTGCACTTTTATTTCACTACTAAGTCTTCATACCACTAGCTTCATGACCATTTCATTGCGAGTAATAACAACCATTAAAATCAACGCTTAACTAAAATGAACTACACATTTTTCTTTTATAGGGTTCACAAATAATATTAGGATTTAGAGTCTTGGAATAGTTCATTGTGAGTCAATTCTCCAAGACTACTTAACACAAACAATTAGGTGTCTGTCCATGAGAGAGTGAGAAATCCTTGGTATAATTAGTGTTTCTTAGGAAGATACTCTTTAACAGGTTCAATCACTAGGAATTGTGAGAAATTGTGATTGGGATAGTCCTTGGTCACTTTTGTGAGTGCCATATATATTTCCAGGATTGTACTCGTATATTGGGGCCTTTGAGGTATTTATTGGTGCACCCTTGGAGTACCAGTTGTGCTTTCAGTATTTGGGATTTGCTAACCTTCTATTGAGGCCTAGAAAATTGCAAGTAACAACAGTTAGGGATTATCCCTAGTAAACGTTCCCAACTATCTCGCTATTGTTTGGTATGGGGAATCCGTCCGGTTTACAGTCTGGATACCGTAGGTCAATTAACAAAATAAAAGGTTTTACTAGTTATGGCCCGGTCCACTATGTATATTTTTAGTTTTTTGAATTTAAGTATGATGTGCAACTGCCTATCTAAAAATGCAGATTGATAGAGATAATGAGGAGCGTCACAATGTGATGCACAGGTTCTTACCTCTCGTCTTAACTCTCTTGCATCTAAATCACACACAGTAAGAAACTAAAACTAACTATCTAACCTATCGCTACGGAGCAAAATTATTAGTTATCAATGAGTAATGTATTTCTGTACATGCATTAAGAAAAATCATAGATAGCTGTTACTTATTTCAGAACACATGAACATTAATAGATATATGAAAAACAAGATAGCTTATTGTTTATGAGAACCTTCATTACTCATAGTGGAAATCTCACAAAATAGACTAGAGTGCATTCATAACATGAACATAGGTTCAAAGAGTTAGAATGATCTCACAGTTAATGGACATAAGCTGAAAAACAAAATAGTTCACATTCAACTGATCCATAGAAAAGCATTTGGAACATTCCACCAAGCTTTCTCCAGGAGAAAACTTGTAATTCTTTATTGCAAAAGGAAATAGATATTCTTATAACATACCCTCACAAATCTATCTAGGAAAAAGTCCTCCCTACATGTAAACTCTCCTATATTTATACCAAAAAGCAAAACCTTTGGGCTGCCCCTCGATGACCTTTGGGATTCCTCAACCTCTCAATCCCAAAATTTTGTCTTTTAGTAAGTACTCATGATTTATACAATACATTACATTTTAAGTTAAAATTTGAGAGCACTTTATAAAGAGGGACCAGCTTGGTAACTGATGAACTTTTTCCAGGCCTGGGCCTCTGCTGCTATTGATTCTACTCAGTAATCCGTTGGTATTTTTGAGATCCTGTTGATCTCAGGCCCTCACTTTATTCTTCTTTTCTTTATCTCTGCTTCTTCATCCTTAAACCTCTTCCTTCCTTGCTGCCTCCTTCAGCCACCTCTATTCTGCTTTGTTTTTTAGACATATCTTCTTTGCAGCAGCAATCACCCTGTCATAAACATAACAAAAAACTGTATCAGTCTATTTACCTCCTCCATATGCGTTATGTAAAATAAATTTTACACAGTATTAATGCATGAAAGGAAAGCATGATAAGGAAAAGAAAATCCTGCAAGCTGGGTCTGAAAATCCTCTAAGTCCGTCTGCAATTAAAAACACAACCCTAATAGAAAAAATCATCATTAATCCCGACTGCATTCAAGATCATCTAACTTTTCAATAAAACATGAGCCACACTATCAATAAGACTGATCATCAAAAGTGATATCCTGTACTATGTTCTCATCGCAAAATCCCCAAATCGATCAAAAATAAAAAACCTCCGTCGCCCATGAAATAGGGTAAAAGAACATCAAATTGTAAGTTTAGGGGCTAGGCTTGATTGCAAATCGAAAACGGCCTACCCATTATCTAGTTCTACAAAACTTGAATTAAAAACTATATCTGAAACTAAATCTATTATTTTACTGTCAATCTCATCATCCCACGAAAATCGAAGGAGATTGGGCTGGGTGTCAGATATGTTGCTGGATTCTTCAACTTTGTAATTTTTCGATTCTAGTTCAATAAAGTAATTTCCCAACATAGAATTCATCGGTTCATTTTTTTCCTTCAATTGAGTAACATTGTACTTCATCTGAGGCTCCCTTAATACTTTGATCTAATTGGGACTTCCCTTATGAGGCAACCACAGATGTGACCAATCTGATGCAAAATATCCATTTAGCCTTGCTGACCAATCTCAACACAAAACAAGTCCATAAGCATCAGGTATGTCTGCTACTACAATATCGATGAACTGACATACCTTTTCATTTGAATATAAGTGAATCATAACATCTTCCATTTCCCCAATTACCTTCACAGTTGTCCTATCTAACTAAATAACCTGCTAGGTAGATGGTTTAGGTTCTCCATTGATCTTCTTGTAGACTGAAAGTGGCATAACATTGATTGATGCCCCTGAGTCTACTAAATAGTTGTGTACATTATGGTTGAAAATATCAAAAGTTAGGAGAAATGGTGGGGTTTTATACTTAGACTTACCTCCCACACTTGCTTCACCAATTTCTTCTTCTTCAGGTTGGTTTTCAGTGGGAAGCTCTTCCTCTAGTACTTCAAGTGCTTTTAACAATTTTTCTTTCTGCTGAGGCACATTACACATTTCAAACAGTGAGATATTTGCCTTAGTTTTTTTAATATCTTCCACAATATTATACCCCATCTTAGGTTCTTTGAGATTTTTCTTGACATTATCAATCTTGTCTTCAACAGGCTTAATAGGAATGTTAATTTTCTTTGGATCTTGACTTATAATAGTAAATTTAGGTATTTTATCAGCTATGGTGTTCTTCTGTACTTTCTTCATATTTTCTTGGAGTCTCTTATTTTTTTGCAGTATTGACTTGTCTTCTTTTACCAAACCCTGAGTTCTTATTGTCACATTGGTTTCTAATATCTCCTCTCATTTCAGAGAACCTTCTTCCAATGTATCAAACATTGAGACATAAACCCATAAAACTAAAGCATCTTCCTCTTGTTTTCTTGTGGATTGATTTTTTTTTCTTCCTCTTCATCAGTCTCTATTAGTTTGGAGTCCAATAACTGATTCATTACCAATGTCATAGAGTTTATCCATTGGGGGAAATTCTTCTCACAATGAGGTTACTGATGAAAGTTGCAAAAATTATCCATGCCTACCTTAGTTAAATTTATTGATGTAGGACTGTGTGGAGGAGGTTTATATTGATTGTTGTCTTCTCTCCTTTCATAGTAAGGATTATAAGATTTATGAGCTTCCTTTTCTTTTTCCAAATCTATTACTCTGTTGGATAGCTTCTGCATCATCTTCAACATCCCTTCAAAGTCACGTGACTGCTCATCCTTAGGCTTAGTCAGTAATAAAGCTTTCTTACCAAATGTTTTTTCTTCCGACGACAGAGGATAATCTTCTATGCTCTCCTTCTCAGCCTCTACCCTCTTAGCTTATTCATAAATTTATAATAATGTAGTTTTGACTGACATCTTGGAAAACATGGACAAGTCAGGCTCTACAGCTGAATTATAGTATTCAATCAGATATTTTTCAGATGGCTTATCAGCTGCAGTAATTTTTTTTAAATAAGCAGCAAATATTTGAGTGAAATTATGAACTTTTTCCTTTCTTTCTTTCTTTAAAGCGCATAACCCTTGCATGTGTTTTCTGAACTGCATATTTACTTCTAAATATTCTCTCAAAAGTGTCCCAGTCTATGATTGAATTTGCAGGTAGAGCAAAGTACCATGAGGCTGCTACTCCTTTCAGGGTATGTGGAAACAATCTACAGACTACATCTTCATGCTCTCTAGCCCGTAGCCCTTCTATAGCCAAGTAAAAACTTTGAAAATGATCATCTACCATAGTTTTTTCACTTGGGTCAAACTTAGGAAACATTTTCTCAAAATCCTGAGGCAAATCATGTAAGGGAGGTGCCAGGTTTAAAGGTGACCTAGCCTTCGAAGCAGGTGGTGGATTTGGTGGTTGATTTGCATTTACATTAGCCATGATTTTGAGTGGAGAATGAGGTGGTGACTGAACAGGGGTATGAACAGGTGACCAATAAGGTGTATCTGGACCCAACTAATTCAGAGGTTGGATAGCTTCTTGTAAGGATACTTATACCAGTTCTTCAAAATCTTCTACCAACACTACGTCTTCTAATTTAGGGCAATCACTTTTTTCTGATATTCTTTTCAGGGTAAAATAGGAATAATCAGTAATCCTTTGAGCTTCTTCACATGTTCCCTATTAATTCTTCTCAAATCATCAAATACTTCATTATCAACAGAATACAAATGCTCTTTACCCTTCTCTTCAGAAGTTGGATTGGGAAACAAACTGCTTTTAGAACTGTCACTGGTGGAGTAATTTCGAGAAAATGGGTTTCCTCGGCCAGCCATGCATTGGCGGCCCTCCTTCTAATGCAAAAAATTGTTGCCAAAAATTGTTGAGGGCTGGAAAATCGCAGGTAACAACAGTTAGGGATTATCCCCAGTAAATGTTCCCAACTAGCCCACTGCTGTTTGGTATGGGGAATCTGTTTGGTTTACGGTCCAGCTACCGTAGGTCAAGTAACAAAATAAAAGGTTTTACCGGTTATGACCCGGTCCACCGTGTATATTTTTAGTTTTTTGAATTTAAGTATGATGTGCAAGTGCTTATCTAAAAATGCAGATTGATAGAGATAACGAGGAGTGTCACAATGTGATGTGCAAGTTCTTACCTCTCGTCTTAACTCTATCGCATCTAAATCACACACAACAAGAAACTAAAACTAGCTATCTAACCTATCCCTAGGAAGCAAAATTATCAGTTATCAATTAGTAATGTATTTCTGTGCATGCATTAATAAAAATCACAGATAGCTATTACTTATTTTAGAACACATGAACATTAATAGATATATGAACAACATGATAGCTTATTGTTTATGAGAACCTTCATTACTCACAGTGGAAATATCACAAAATAGACTAGAGTGCATTCATAACATGAACATAGGTTCAAAGAGTTAGAACAATCTCACAGTTAATGGAGATAAGCTAAAAACGAAATAGTTCACATTCAACTAATCCATAGAAAATCATTTGAAACATTCCACCAAGCTTTCTCCAGCAGGAAACTTGTAATTTTTTATTGCACAAGGAAATAGTTCTTCTTACAACACACCCTCACAAATATATCTGGGAAAAATTCCTCCCTACATCTAAACTCTCATGTATTTATACCAAAAAGAAAAGCCTTTGGGCTGCCCCTCGATGACCTTTGGGCTTCCTCAACCTCTCAATCCCAAAATTTTGTGTTTTAGTAAGTGCTCATGATTTATACAATACATTACATTTTAAGTTAAAATTTGAGAGCACTTTATAAAGAGGGACCAGCTTGGTAACTGATGAAATTTTTGCAAGCCCGAGCCTCTGCTGCTATTGATTCTGCTCAGTGATCCGTTGGTCTTTTTGAGATCCTGTTGATCTCAGACCCTCACTTTCTTCTTCTTTTCTTTATCTATGTTTCTTCATTCTTAAACCTCTTCCTTCCTTGTTGCCTCCTTCAGTCACCTCTCTTCTGCTTTGTTTTTTAGACATATATTCTTTGCAGCAGCAATCACCCTGTCATAAACATAACAAAAAACTGTATCAGTCTATTTACCTCCTCCATATGCGTTATGTAAAATAAAGTATACACAGTATTAATGCATGAAAGGAAAGCATGATAAGGAAAAGAAAATCCTGCAAGCTGGGTCTGAAAATCCTCTAAGTTCGTCTGCAATTAAACACACAACCCTAATAGAAAAGCTCATCATTAATTTGGACTGCATTCAAGATCATCTAAATTTTCAATAAAACATGAGCCACACTATCAATAAGACTGATCATCAAAAATGATAAGGCTGTCTACTGCCGCAACGGTGGGCCACAAACCAACTAAGTATCCAGCGAAAAAATAAAACGTGAGTGAAATAAAGCACTAAACATCACTGTAGTCATGCATCGGAGATCGAAACCACTACCCACTAAACACATCGGCATCAATGAGCGGAAGGACTATATGTTGAACGGTTAGTTCACTAAGCAGCCGCAACAGAGGAAGACATACAGACTATGGGTTCCACGGTCAAATAAAAACTGTCGGCGTTGGAAACTCTAAGCACTATTCATCGGCGATTTAAACCTCAACACTTTCGTAGTGTCAGCACTCCTGAACACTAAAAATGACCGATAGTTAAGCATCAGAGATCCGAAGCTCTAAGCATCGAGTGGATAGTTCATTACGCAACCGTAATGGTAGAAGATAGATTGACTATGGCTTCCGTGATCAAATAAAACATCTATGATTGGAACCACTAAGTGCTAAAGATCGAAAATATAGTGTGATCGACCGTCACAACGGTGGATATCAAACTAACTGTGGGTTCTACGGATCACAAAATCGTCCATGATTGAGAGATTTAATGACTATGTATCGGCGACTCAAAGCTTAACGCTACCACTGCATCGGCAACACAAAGTACTAGCCCTCCGATCAATTGTCAAACATTGCTCTGATAGCGATAAAGTGAAATCAAATCATCATGGTCAAAGGTTTAAAAAGTAAAAACACAAGGAGCAGCAGGCCATGGATCGACGAGAATAAGAACTGTCCATCGGCAGCATAGAGTACGAATGCTCCGATTCCTTCATCGATTCACCTCCTACAGTGATAAAAAAATGAAGTCATTGAAAAATTAAAACGTTAAGCGCTCAAAAGAATTTTGGCTGAGCAGCAGTAAAATTAGTTCGTTTCACCTCCGAAATAGCAGCGGAATAGAGAACTAAAGCCCCGACTCAATCTTCAATAAAATTTCGATAGTGATAAAACAAAATCATCAGGAGAGCAAATTTTAAGCTCTGAAAATAAACAAACTCCACGGTCAGAAGTTTTGGCCTCAAAAAATTCAAATTTGTAGCAAAGGAAAAATAGAGTTCAAGAAAGCAAACAATCCCATGTTAGATAAAAATTAAAGGAGCATCCAAAATTTTAGAAAATTTGGGAAAAAAGGTTGCAGCTGCAACACCTTCCCATATGGCTGATCCCTCCTACAAATTTCGACCTGAGCATTGATTATACTGGGGTGACCTTATCTTCCTTACCTAGGTATAGCAGGGGGTAGTTGCAGAGGTTATTCTGTAGGTGTCTAGGTGAGGAAGGAGTTAGATAGCATAGCCCCTTTATGCGTTGAAGATGAGGGCCAAATAATTGGTTATGAACCTCTGCTTGTAGTTCATGGGAGTCTCAAGCCTCTCTTAGGAAAAGCATATTTTCTACATTCGCGAGCTCACATATCCTCCCCTTGGTTTGCTTATTTTTGGCAGTGGATTTTTTAGGAGTGTGATCCATGGACGCTAGCTTTCTTAGGGTTGCGTATTTATATTGAGTCTTTTCCTTTTTAAGTCATTATGGATCCGAGTGTGGCACCACACCATTCTCATCGTTTAGTAATACTTCCTTCTATGTCTCCTCCTCCTTTGGGAGAGACAACCAAACAGTCCAGGAAGACTAATTCTCACTTTGATTCACACACCATGGGTGACCATGAGCCTAACATTCCAGAGGTCCTTGATCTTCCTCATCCCATTTAGGAGGATGAACCTTCAAGAACATATGGGACTCCATTGGGATCCAATCATTCTATGGTTGGGACATCTCCTGATGATCCTTCACAATTTTTGGGCTACATGTATACGAATCATCGTTATTGCTTGTGTAGTTTGAACTATGAGACTCACCATTCACCCATTAGCACTAGAACAATAAGGTATGTCATGCTAGACCTTCCTGAGACCAGTTTGGAACCCCATGTCGGATCGGGTGTTGAACCTAGTGTTGCGCTTAGGGGCACTTCCATTCCTTTCCATGCGGAGAGGTTTGGTAGCACTAGTCATATTATGCCTTCCATCCTTGTGATGGAGGCTTCCTTACATATGCATCCTAGGCCTATCAATTCTATTCCCATTTGAGGGTATGATCCCAGACATGTGAATATTGGTGGCATGAGTTACATTCCTTCCCATATTCCATCGTCTTCAACACTGATTCCTTCAAATGATTTTTTGATGACACGTCCTCTTCCTAACTCTAGTAGTCCTTCAGACCAGAGTTTACTATTATCCATGTTCCTCCTATTTCTAGTCACACCATAGTGTCACAAGGCTACGTGCCTCCTCATGTGTCATCCGAGTATGGACCATCTTATGGATAGTATTTGTCAAGCCCACTATATGTCAGTTAATTAAAACTTAACATGCAGAGTGCTAAACATAAATTATCAACCCGAGGAAGTCTTTTATTTCAAATCTATTGTGCAAAATATATGCAAGTACAATTTCTACCTGACATTGTTATCTATTGGTATGCAATTGTAACTGTTTGTAAACTAGATCACATCTGCTTGAAAAGAAATCAAACCTAAGCCTGTTCATAAAATCACACTGTAAATCTAATCACACTTGAACAAAATCAATTATCATGAAACAATATCTAATTGCATAAATATAAAAGAAGTGTTATGTTGGCCAAGGATCTATCAAAATGAATTAACAGAATAACACTATGATAAATCGAATGAATAAAAACATGAGCTGAATAATAAAACAACTATGATAAATCAAATACATGAAATCATGCCATTAAGAAACAACAGATCTACAAAATAAAACACGTACAATCAACACTACCAGCATCTGCTTAGGGAAGAGGGCCCTTCCTCCACCGAGTAGAGTTGGATCTCCACAATAAAAGTCTACAACTCTAGAATTAAGAAACTGCCAGCATGTATTATCATAATGGAAGAATTACAATAGATCTGGATCAAATCCTACATCATAACATTGTGTTCTCTCCTATTCTGCCTAATCCTATCATCCATCTATCCTCCCTTCTAAATGAGATTGATTACATATTTATACATAAAATTATCTCTTGGAAATGAAGAACTGAACCCCCAGCTTGTGATCTATAACAGCCAAAACATGGCCGTAAATGTTGGCAATTTTGGAACCGGCCGCAACACCAAATCTAGAAAATACCCTCTCAAAGAACCACCTACATATCGCAAATCGTATCTTTTTTTGGCAATTTCCTTAAGAGTCAGTTAAATGAGGATTTTAGGCACAAAACCCATGTCTTGGATTTTTGAGATTCTTTTCCATCTACCCGCAAATCAAGACGCAAATCAAGGTGTTCTTATGTGGCATGCATTTTCGGTTAAGGCTGTAACCGCTGGCTATGAGCCTCCTGTACGTGAAAACTCACTCCACAAACCATCATTAGTAAAATTATGCATAATAGTCTTTAATTCATCAAAGATAAAGGAAAATAATCACTATTAACCACTTGAAACATCAATGGAAGTAGCATGCTGTTTTACGCGCAGCTACAACAAATGGATGGAAAAATGGAATGATAAATGGGAAATAATGGTAAGAAAATGGATGAAAGGTATGTCGATAAATGATGGAAAAATGGACAATTCCAGGGCCCAATAGTATTATGGATCATCTCATGGATAATACTATGGATAGTCTTATGGGAACTCTTATAGACAGTCTTATAGACCACCTTACAGACAATATTATGGATAGTCTTATGGAACATATTATGAAAAAAATTACATGCCTTATGGGTTAGAGTATCAACCCGCTTATCAGTCTCCTAATTATGGCTTCGTAGCACCTCAACTGCAAGGTACTCCAATCTACAATATGAAACCCTACATGGCTCAAATTGGAGGAAGATATTATTCCCCTAGCCTAGGCTATGGTGTCTATAATAATCAACCCTATGTGAACCAACCTTATCAGGGAGATTGGAACCAAATTTTTAAACCTAGACTCCCTTTCCTTGCAACGCTAAACCTACCTAACTTGTTGAGATTGACAAATGATCCAGTTTCTCATGACCCGGCATGACCGGTCGTTCCCACCAAGATTCCTTCAGAAATTCCAAAGTTTGAGGGTAAGAGTGGTGAAGACCTTGGTGAGGATGTCCTGATGTTCCACCTTTGGTTCTCTTTGAACTCCTTGAATCATGATTTGGTTCATTTGATACTATTTCAACGCACTCTTGCAGGGCCTTTGGTGAAGTGGTACACTGAGTTTCGTAGGGGGACTTATAAATTGTATAATGACTTAGATTTTACCTTCCTCAATCACTTTCAGCTACCAGTGCATTACGATGCCGGTACTGAACTCTTGTGAACATTTTTGTAGGACAAAGCCACACATATATCTCATCATATTCAAGAGTGGCATAGATGGAAGAGATTGATTAAGGCATTTATACCACCGGGGTTCCTTTTGGAATGGTTCCTTAAGTCTTTATTTCCTTAAATAGAGAAGGATGTTTCCACAGCTGGAGTGGAAAATGAAGAGCAAGGTATCTTTAGAGCTCAAGAATTGGATTTGATTTATTCTCAATTTGGACTCTTATATGAGATCATACCGAATGCACCGAGATCCAATTTCGTCTCTAAGCTTAAACCTAGGCCACATGCTGATGGTATTGTTGGCTCCACAAGTGTTAAACCCGTAAGATTGGTTAAAAACCAAATAACTAATTTTTCAGTTAGCTAGTTTGTGTCAGGACAAGATACAACTTCATCTCTTCCTACCCAAACGACAGAGGTACTTTCATTGCAATCGGTGAACCAAAAAGGTAACCAACAACTTGGACAGAATAAAAAGAAAGGTAAAAATAATCGAAAGGGTGGGAATAAGAATGAAAATGACAATAATGACAAGAACATCAACAAGAATGATGGGGGGGAGAAGAAACCTATGCGTAAGGTCAAATTTCCTTGTAAGTTGTGTGGGGATAATCACCTAACTCACTTGTTCCCTTGAATGGAAGATTCCTCAAAGTTCATAGGATAGGGCCCAACTATGCTAGTAAATCCTTAACCACAAAATTAGAATATGAACTCAAGGACTGTGGATCCTAGTGGTGCTTCCAATGGGACTCTGAACCCACTGGATACTTCTAGTGTCCATGGTTGCATTAACCTGGTGAATGCTACAAATGTTGTGACTTGTTTTAAATATTATGGTTCATCACAACCCAACCTTGGGAAAGAACCTGATCCACCTGAGATCCCTTTGCATATAAAAAAACCTAGTGATAATCCTAAAGCTCCTCCTCACATTCCTAAGGGTGTCTTGAAGAATTCAGGGCACATTCCTAATGCCCAAACTGTTGAATTTTTCTTTATAATTTCTTAGATGATATCTTAAAACAATTAGTCACTAGAAGATCAAAGAACAACACACAAAAAAACATAAGAACACAAGAACACATATTTTCCTTGGGGAAACCACAAGGGAGAAAAACTCACAAAACTTCCTTAGTATAGAACCCAACCAGTGCAGTGTAAAACTCAGATAACAACGACTCCCTTCTTTTTGGCACACTACTACTTCTCTCTCTCAGTAAGAACAAATTGAGTGGTGAGTACAAATGCGAGCAGTCGCCTCCTATTTATATTCTTCTGTTGACATGACCTTTAATTTGGTGGGCCTGACTTCACTAGCTATCAAGGACGACTTGTGCAACTGGACATTACAAATAGAATTTATTATAATGACACTTGGGTACTAATGACCCAAATTACATTAAAAGTTTCACATTGCTTCTTTTAATGATATTAACAAGAATGTCATTGATATCAGTAGGAACATCTTCTGTAATATTCATCTTGTAGTCTTCCTCTTTCGCACATTCTCGAACATCTTCTATTTGTCTTCTACTTAAACAT
Source organism: Pseudotsuga menziesii (assembly GCA_001517045.1). Classification (NCBI taxonomy): domain Eukaryota; kingdom Viridiplantae; phylum Streptophyta; class Pinopsida; order Pinales; family Pinaceae; genus Pseudotsuga; species Pseudotsuga menziesii. The sequence goes on along the minus strand of LPNX010356793.1, from coordinate 395,165 downwards.
ATTCTTGATCTTCTTCTTGTAGTATTCGTCTTGCATACATTCTCTAACATCTTCTATTTTTCTTCTACTTAACCATATTCTAGATATTCTTATTGTATTCTTCATCTTTCGGACATTCTCGAACATAGAGAACATGTTAGACAACGTTTCAAAAATTTCTATGACATATAGAGTCTCACCAGAAAGTTGTATAGTTGTAATAGCAGATGTGGAGTACCTTCCTATTTAAGAGGTGTTGGCGAAACCCACCAACAAAGCTTCATTGACAAGGGTTCCCACTCTGTCAATTGCCTATAGCAAAACCTCCTTGAGCACTGGTCCAGATAGGTTTTACTGCCCAGGAACATCTGTGGAGAAGATGAGGTCTCACTTGAGGCGTTCAAGGGAGTGCTGTCAAAACCGATTTTTTGACAGTGGGAGAGGAGGATATGGGGATCCAATAGACCGACACCATAACTTATGAAATCATCACATAGTATCACAATATCACAGCATTATTCATGGAACATCATTACTCATAGTGCATCAAACAGTTACAGAAACACATATCACATCGACATAAAAGCAACAGATAATATTGATATAGCAGAAAGAGACTAAATCACATCTAGATTACGCCATTGTAACAAAACAGAGTTGTAACATCATAACAAATCTATAACAATAGACAAGCATTGAGCCATACTCATTGCATCATATTAACCTTGCACAAATGTAACACATTACACAATTCTTCTCCAAAACTGGAGACTGCATACATCAAGAAGAAACCTAGATAAATCACAGTTAAGACATAAAATTCTACATAAAACAGATCGCACCAAATCTTGTCCCATAAAATTGCTCCCTCTATTATTTTCCAGAAAAATAGATCTATAAATAGGCTTACACCTTTACATTCAGGGTCCAATACTAACTGATTTCTAACCGCTACTGACCTATTGCAACAAAACTTGGTATATCGGCATCCTTCCTCAGGGTCCATAGGAGAAATGACCCTAACATCCTATTTGTAAAATGTCATAACATGTTTTTTGAAGTTGATAATTGCCTTGCTATCATTATCCCATCCAATTCCTAGCAGTACGGGATAGGAACCACCATCTCCTACAACTTCTATCACATCAATGTCAGCATCTGTTTTCATACCTTTAATGTCGACAACCAAGTTTGAAACACGACCAATGGGATGAACCTTCACTTGGTTCACTAAACATAGCTGTACCGACGACCATCTAAATGTTGGATTTCTCATCAATTGCCAAGTTTGCTTCGTCAGGATGTTTACATCTGATCCAAGGTCCAAAATGACCGAGTCAACCTCATAATCTCCAATCTGGATATTCATCCTCATCTCCTTGCCTGTATTCCTTTTTTGCAAGGAATTGATAGCAGAATCTTTCACTGTCTTATCTCGATGATGCAATAATGTCTCTAGATTGACAAGGGCATCCGAGTCCCTTGCCATTGATAGACAACTTTCAAAAAAATTGCGTAGGGTACCACGTCACTGTGATGGTCCTGCCTCTATAGATGGATCGAACGCAAATGGAATATCCACAATTGGTAACTTACTAAGATTTCACTTGATTACATTCTTTGTGTCAAAGAAGGTATCTTTTTATGTCGCAACATGAAATGTGACATTCTTCTTACCAGTGATCCAAACTTGTAGCCGTGGTCCATCATCTCCAGTTTTCGCACTAGCGTGAGTGACAATCCCTACGTTGACATCCTTCATCTGCGACTCGTCCTAAATAGTGGCAATTGTCGATACCTGGTGTAAGTTAAAATGTGGGTTCTGATTCAATGGTTGATTCATCAGTTGGTTCTATGTCTCAGGTGGGTTCAAAGTCTGAGTATGCGGTGGGACCTGGTTCTTCATTATCGGTTGGTTCTATACTTGGAATGTAGGCTGATTCCGATTCTATGCATTTTGTAACTGAGGAATTTTCCCTTCCTACCATTTTGCAATCAACCGAGGGAAACTTTCAACATTATGATTGCTGAATGCAATGTATGTGCATTGCGCATGAGGGCACTCCCTCTAGTAATTCCCAAATACCTTGTAGGTGTAGCACTGGATTGATTCACTACCTCATCCTCCTCCTTGGTCAAATCCTTCTCCTCAACCTATAAACCCTCTACGAAATCCTCCTCGGACTCCTCACTGAAACTCCGGTTGGGCCATTTGTTACTGTGGTGGGTTAGGTTGCTGCTAGAAATATTGCACAACTTGAACATATTGAGCCTAATTATACTGTAGTCATGGTGCCTGGTTATATTCTGGTTGTACCATCATTTGTGGCTGTGGTGTGAACTGTGACTACACTATAAACTGTTGATGTGGTTGCGCAAGGACTAACTACAATGGAGGCTGTGGTGTATATGGTACCTGTGCTGCTGGTTGTACTACTTGCGGCTAACTTGCACTGTCCAGGGGTCCTCCTCTTTCACAAAGTATGAATCGTACGTCTTTTCTTGGAGCAAACCATAAGCGTGGAAGTTTTTGTCGTCATGTTTGACTGATCGACAAAATGTACTATACAAATTTTCTTCCTTAGTAACCATCTTTTGCATGTAATTATAGTTCTCATGTGGATGCCCATAGACTTGACATATGCGAAACCATGGTACACCAACAAAACTCAGCGGATTCGGGGCTCCCGACAACAAATAATTCTAGAACTTCAGACATGTATCTTTGGTATGTCCATCTTCATGGCACCAGGTGCACCAAATATCAACGCGATCTTACTTGTCCTTTTTGATTTCTTGTAGTTGGAGCATCAAATTGGCCAATTGCGCCTGAATCTGATTCATTCCAATGGTAGTTTCCCTTACTGGCGATGCTTCCAATTTCATCGCGGTCTCCAGAGCCTTGCTCCGCGTCACAATATTTTGGTGCATTAATGGTTTCCATATATGAGGGACAAGTGCCACGATAAACCATTCTTTTTGCGGAACATTGCTCATCTGAAAACTGACCCGAGCCATCAATGTCTTAAATCACTGATCAAAATCCCAAATCATCTCATTGGGGAATTGTTTGATCTCTTTTAATTCAGTAATGTAGTGAGCTTTGGATTTTGGCTTCTTAAATTCCTCAAATAGCCCTATTCTGATCTTGTCAAATGTTTTTGCAGTACCTCCCTGAGGCACCCATGTGAATCTCATAAACCATTCAAACACGAGGCCCCTTAGAGTAGTGGCTAGCTGAATTTTCTTGATATCATCATCGATAGTTTGTCGAGCAGTTTAGATCGCTTCACATAAGAACCCGTACTTCTATGGATCATTGGTGCCATTTCCATGAAATATTGGCAACTTCATTTCATCTCCCGCCATTCTGGACCTTCTTCCTCCTGCTGGTGCTCTATTACTAGACTATTGCTGACACGTCAGGCAAGTCGACCTAGAATGCGCATTCCTTCCTTGTGTTGGAGTAGAGCATGGAGGAGTAGACATGTTACTGCTAGGATTCAATCTTGTCATTCTTTTAGGCTTAGAATGGGCCTGTATCTCCTCACCCTCACAAAAAGGTCGCTTCGTCGAGTGTGGTTTTTCTTCATGGTATCACACTTTGACTTCAGCAAGACCTTCTCCTGTCCTCTGTCTCTTTTCTCAAAACCTTGCTCCTCCCCTCGTACAACCACTTGTTTCTTCGACGACCTTTAAATTCTCATCAGAACTCATACCCATCTACCCCTTACTTCCTTATGCATTTCACCCCTTTCTGTCGCAGTGCCTACATCCCCCACACACCAGAGTTCCACTACTCTTGGTCCATCTTTAGGAGACCCTTTTCACATACTAGTTTCTTAATTGACAGTTGTAGCGAAAATAAGAATCTTCCATGTGGTCCACTAAAAAACTCCCTTTCTACTTCATTAAAATATTTATTGGTATCAACGACAAACTCAGTGATGTATCCTTCTAAGATACTATGCAACCATACCTTGACTACCCGTGACACCTTGTTATTGGTTTTTTGCAGCTCCTCGATCAATTCTGGGGTCTAGGATGTTGGCTCTCCTCCTTAAAAGTTTGTCTTTCGCTTAGCAAAATTTTCCAACCATTCATGCAAGAGTACAGGGAGTTCACAAAAAAACCATTCATGTGGACCCTCATGGATATATCTATCCAACCATTGGCTCGTCGACAGCTTAGGATTCTAGTTTTCGGCTTTATCAAACTCCCATAATTTTAGATCAAACCATCTCTCGATCCACGATCGAGTCGGATTCCAGAACATACCCCCTTGTTATTTACAACTCGGTCTCGGAAATGGAACCATTTGTTAGTGAAACCCACCAACAAAGCTTTGTCGATAGGGGTTCCCACTCTATCGACGCCCTACAACGCAACCTCCCTGAGCGCCGACCTAGATAGGTTTTACCCTGCCCAACAATGTCTATGGAGCAGACGATGTCTCACCCGAGGCATTCAAGGGAGAGATGTCAGAACCAAGTTTTCGATAGTGGGAGAGGAGGATATGGGGATCCGTTGGGCTGATACCATAACCTATGCAATCATCACACAGTATCACAATATTGCAGCATTATTCATGGAACATCATTACTCATAGCGCAACAAACAGTTATAGAAACACAGATTTCATTCGACATAAAAGCAACAGATAGTATTGATAACACATAAAGAGACTGAATCGCATCTAGATTACGCCATTGTAACAAAACAGAGTCACAACATCATAACAGATCTATAACAACATACAAGAATTGAGCCATACTCATTGCATCATGTTAACCTTGTGCAAATGTACCACATTACACAATTCTTCTCCAAAATCAGAGACTGCATACATCGAGAAGAAACCTGGATAAATCATAGTTAAGACATAAAATTCTCCATAAAACAGATTGCACCAAATATTATCCAATACAATCTCTCCCTCTATTATTTTCCACAAATATAGATCTATAAATAGGCTTACACCTTTACATTGAGGGTCGACTACTGACCTATTACAACAAAACTTGGTCAAAATATACATAAAATATTCAAAAAGCGATTACTCTTTCGCTCATCGCACCGATCTATCCTTGCGTGGTACCGCGTGAGTGTGTGAAGATGCTGCGAAGTTGCGAAAATCACTTATGCCAAAGCCCTTGCCAATAGGCCCTTAACACAGTTTTGTGGTTCGCCCTCGAGCCACGTCAAGTTGACAAGGTGTGTGCAGAAGTCTTTTCCTTAAAATATTCAAATTGCTATGTAATTTCATTAACCTAAAGCTAGACTTTATTGGTGATACTCTAACAATTAGTCAAAGTTTGTTGGACGGGGTGCTCCTCACTAGCCTTGTTGTCGACCATTTTTCAATTCTCTTGAACGACCTAGAGCGTGGTGATGGCCTTAATAGAAAATTGGCCACCTATTTCTTGGAATTCGTCAAGATGCACGTGACGCTCTTGTTGGCGTTTTTTTGCTCGGGTGGCTCGCTGTTGTAACAAATTCAGTTCCTCGGCCTGCATGATCTGAACTATCAGTGGAAAATCCTTCAATGACGTCTTCAGGTTTTTCAATTGGCCTTCTTCCTCTTGCACCTGCATGTGCAGCTGATAAAGCTGCTTGTCCTGGAAAATGCTCTGCCAAAATTGCATTGTTGCTTCCATAATAGTTTTATCCTCTTGCTCCATGCATTCGAACTTACTTAGTTACAATGTATTCAATGGAGGCTTTCCTTTCCACATCCTACTTCGATGGCATCGTAGGTTGTACCTGGTCCTGGAGCAACAAGTTATTATCCTGAAGTTGAACCATAGTTTTCCCCAATCGCTTGGCCTTTTTGACTAGGGTGAGCCCTGCGGTGCTGTAAAAAATGTTCTGGCAGGTGTCAGAAATAACCTACTCAACATTGTTGCACTGGGCACACAGCTGTGCCTTTTCAACAATCAAGCGGTCTCAAGCCTTCTTAAGGTTGGTAATCTCTTCAACAGCCTTCCACTGCAACTCAGCCTGTGTCACCTTCAATTGGTTGATTTCTAGTAACTTTTCCTCTGTCAATTGCACGTGAACCTAGTGCAACTCCTCTGCTTCCTTCTGCAGCTTCTTAGCAGTATTCTGAGACTGGACATAGCCCTCAGTTAAACCTTTTGGCTGTGTTTCCAACTCCAGTGTGGCGCCATGCTGCAACTCAACCAATGCTATAGATGACAGTTTGTTTAGATCCAAATTCACGCTCTCAATTGGGTGCAGTTGTTGGTGAACTTCTTCTTTGTCAGTGTCCATCACAGTTGGGGGAAATTCCACATTCCTAGCCCGAGGCTCAGTGGTGATCAACGGGCTATCCTGCAGAAGAGGTCTTGCCGATGTTTGTTTGGAAATAATATAAAGAATGGAATCTAGTCTATCTCTTACCATGCCAAATTCTTCATGGTTGGATTCGCGGATCACCATAATCGTAGCCGTAGATGAATCAGTGATGGTTTTGATAAGCCGCTATAGTTGGTCTTCCATCATCGACCTGGTACCACTTCCCGCCTCATACTCCTGATGCCATTTGGTGCAAGTCTCCTTTCACATACGCTATGTTGCATCTTCAGGATCCATCGATGACTCATTCTCAGAGTCATGGGTGCTTAATTTCTGCGGAGTAGGTTCTTCAGGGACATCGGGGGGCAACTCCTTAGTTAACTCCTCTTGACTCACCAGGATGCACCAATCCCCTAGCCAGTCTTGCACAATAGTATCCAAATATTCTGTGGTGACTTTATAAGGCAATGGAAGCCACTGCTGATTAGGGTCCTGCCTGGCCTAAATATGAGTAGAGTGGGGTCCAATAGAAAACCAAAGGATCTGCTGATACTTGGCCATGACACAGGGATAAAATCTAGGAATGGCAATGGTGGCAGCTTGCAGCGCTTCCCAATAGACCCAGAAATGAATGGCATAGTATTCTTATCGACTGGGCTCTTCGAACCACCATAGGTGTTGATAGTGGTAACTATGGAAAACCTTGACTGCCTCAACCACGATTGGTTGGTAGTCTTCAGGATCCATCCAAGAAACAAGAGCAATAAGAATCAACAACCAACTATAGGAAAAATACCGCTCGGTCTAAGCAGCAAGCGCATCTTCATGCAATTGATTTAACAAAAATAGAGACCAATTTATTTTCTACCCCCTCAGGACATTTCTGGGCACAAGCTATGACACCCGAATTGCATTGGACTGGTTGATTTCTAGGTACAACCTTGCTGGCCAAAATTTAGCGCCAATGCACGCCACCTGTGCGTTAATGTTGTCAATGTGATAAGCACAACCATCCCGTTGTAAGACAAAGTGCTCCTTAAGCTAGTTGGCTAGTTTCTTGTCCGTATCTCTCCCATGAATATACTGTGTCGGGTCCTCCCGAGCCTTTGGAAAACCAGTAATGCTTGCAATCAAGTCGACTGTGATAGGGATCGACGTATTCAGCCAAAGCGTCCCTCCATGGAAACACACCAATAGTTGCTTCACACACACATGTGCTTCATTCAAGTGGCCAAAATGGGGCATATTGATGAGCCCCAACAACCCAGACTTGGCTAACCCCTTGGCCCATGGTTTCAGAATTCACTGAATGGGGCCACCAGGTGCTATGGGGACAAATTCATATGGCTCATCCCAGACATCTTTAAGTAAGAGCAGGTCATGATTGATGAACTTGAGCCTGATCAATGAAGGGATAATATCGATCAAGCATGTCATCCCTTTCGGTAGCATTGGAAACTTGGGTGGGTACCTCTGATTCTTCGATAGCTTCTGTGGCTTGGCTCCTGGACGCGTAGGAGTGACGTATCCCAAAATATCATGAACCAAGACACCCTGAGGTGATGAGAACCCAAGAGCTCCTGAGCTCGATGGCCCAGTCTTTGCAATTCCTTCTCCCTACATTCTCATAGACATACAAGTTTCCCTTTTTTCTGGTGGTGTAGGGTTGGGTCTCTGAGTCTACCGCTTTCACTTAGGAATAGAGGATGGATCCACTAGAATACTCATGATTTCTTCTTCCAAAGTTGTGGTCCGAACAAGGGAATCATACTCACTGGAAAGTTTTTAGTGTCAAGGATGCTCTGTTAGGATATTTAGACACTTAGGAGTTAGTTAAGATCAACTTGTGTAATATATCCATTAGGTAAAAGTTTGTTTCTTTAGTATGCATTAGTATGCATTTGTAAATATTCTAATCCGACGGTCATGATATGTTCTAGACATAGAGTGATCCGACGGTTCAACTTCTCTTACATCATACCTACCATTGATCCGTGGCTTAACACCTGATTGGTCTATGATCTCTATTTAAAGAGCATAGAGGGTCCTTGGCTAGTTGATCGATTATGAGAATCTCATATGTAACTTTCTTTCTTTTGCATAATAAATTGCTCCAAGTAGCTATTTGGCTGGGGCCGTGGACTGTTTCCCTCTCGAGGGTTTTAACCATGTGACAAAGATTGGTGTGTTGATTTGTGATCTATTTGTGTGAAGCAGTTTCTAAAGGTCTTCGATCTTTTGGGAGTACCTTGTGTAGCCGAACATGGTATCAGAGCTTTTATGAAGAGCCGCTTTTGGTTTTGATTTAGATCTGGAACTGGTGTTGCCGAAACTTTGAAAGGGTTTCTGGTTCTAGATTTTTTGTGCATTTGTGGCCTATGGAGGCTATTCCATTGCATCCGGAGCATCGTTTCCATTGGGAAACAGTTTTCATTTCACCGAAATTGTTTCCGTTTGCTCCAAAAAACACCCATTTCGGCAAATCTGAAGGTATAATATTACAGTGACGGATTTGTTGTTTTTTTTTTTTAAATATCTCATATTTTATCAGTTTATTATTAGGTCTTTTATGTTTTAGTCTTATACTGTTGTTTTCCTTGACTCCGTATGCTCTTTGCTGTGCCCCTTGCGCGATCGCGGCGAATCAGAAACAGTAAGGAAAAGTTTTTTTCTTGTCTTCTCGGCTACGTATGCTCTTTGTCGTGCACCTTGTGCGATCACAGAAAATCAGAAACAACGAGAAAACTTGAAAATGTAGGCTTTTCGTGTAAGCTAACCAAGATCTAACCCCATTGTGTGGAAAAATATTTTTTTGTTTTTGTTTTTGTTTTTTTTTGTGATTTGCAGGAAAAGAAAGCAAGCATGGAAAACGAGAGAGAAGAGTAAAAAAAAAAAAAAGCCCCCTTCCTCTTTCCATACTTTTACGGACCTTTTAAACTTAGCTCACTTGGTCCAAAGTTACTTTATTTCTTAATAGGTCTTGAGTACAAGTCTTATTAAGCTACTTTTTAGTGCATGCAATTTCTATTTTCAAGTTACTTTATTGTAAAAGTGCATCTCACATAAATAAAATAAAATAAGGGTGAGTCACTTAAGTCTTTTAATTTATTGCCGCACTATTTAAAAGTCACATTATTGTAAAAGTGAACATCGAGTGATTGTCAAAGTGATTGTCAAAGGTTGATCTTGGGAAGAGGGGGCTTCCTTTTTTAGTTGGTCAAGTTAATATTTGCCACGTCACTATTGGGGACATCTTCAACATTTTCTTTGATCAATCATAACTTAATCATCCGGAATCAGTTTTAAGTTCTGTTTTTTTTTAAACCGCATATTTTTTTGAGCTCTTTGCATCCATAGAATTGGTTTATGTTCTTTCAGCCATTAGTTTATAGTATGGCTGTCCCTTGTGATATTATACTTACAAGTTCTAACTATTTCTCATGGAAATCTCGTATGGAAGATGTTCTATGAAGTATGAGACTTTTCAGGATAACCTTAGGGAAAGAAACAGAATCCATTGATGATGATAAGAAACTTAAATGGGCAAATATATGTGATGAAGCTCGTGGATTGATTTGGATGTCAATCTCTATTGATTTGAAATTCCACATATCTGAAATTGATGAACCTGATAAAGCTTGGGAAAAGTTGGAATCTGTGTTTGGTAAACACAATGAAATTCAGGGTCATCAACTTGAGAATGAGTTGATTTAATTGAATCCAAATGTTTTTTCATGCATTCAAGACTATTTATCTAAGTATAAAACTCTTAGACTCTTATGTGTAGAATGCAAGATTAAGAAAGAAGACAAACAATGTATTTATCATATTCTTTCCAAACTTGGACCTGCATATTCTGTTTTTGTATCTACATTCTACTCCATGAAAGAATCCTTGACTGCAGCTAGCTATCAAGAGGCTAGTCTTGAATCCTTTTGTGATTCCTTAATTAGAGAGCAAGATAAGCTCATTCATCTTGGAATAATTAACAATGCAGATACATCTGGGAAATTCTTATTGTCCCAACAGAAAGAAAATTCCAAGCCTCCCAAGAAACATAATTTTCGCAATAATAAGCAAAACAACAAGGGTCCCAAACCCTCTCAGTCAGCTCATTCTTTAAAAATGACAAAAGATCCAAGAAAAAAGGAAAGAAGATTGAGCATCATTGCAATTTTTGTGGGAAAGATAATCATGATGAATCTAAGTGTTTTAAGAAGATATTAGCCTTGGAAGCAGCAATGAAGAAGCACCACATTAGCCTAGATTTGTCTTCAGAATCTACCTCTCGTGGACATGCACTTTATGCTTTTGGTTACTCTTATACTGCATCTTCTTCTTCTACTTCAATTGAATGGCTCATTGATTCTAGAGCATCTTATCATATGGCTAAGGATAAAGCCATCTTTTATACTATGCATGAATGTAACACCAAACAAATATTTGTTGGTGATGATAGATATCTAAGTGTTGTAGGATCTAGAACAGTTCCACTAGAAAATGGTCATTTCAGTGATGTACTATGTGTTCCAAAAATTTTCAGCAATTTGTTATCAGTCTATCAAATTACTCATTTAGGTGAAGGTAAAACTGTGACGTTTACACCTCACCAAGTTGTAATCAAGGATTTTGAAAATCCTCAAAATGTCCTTGCTATAGGAACTATTGATGATATTACTAGGTTGTACAAATTTAACAACTTTGGGTCATCACCTTTTCCTTCAGTTTTTGTTGCTCATAGTGATAACTTGAGCAAACTTTGGCATGAGTGATTTGGTCACTTAAATTATCGCTCATTGCAACAACTATGTAAAGACAATATGGTGGTTGGTCTTCCACTGGTATCTTGCAAGGATGGTGTTTGTTCCAGTTGTGTACTTGGAAAACATCATCGGGACAGTTTTGACAAACGTGCCTCTTGGCACGCCTTGGTTCCCTTGGATCTTGTGCATAGTGACTTGTGTGGCCCTCTTTCATCTGCTTCCTTTTCTGGTTTCAAATATTTCTTAACTTTCATTGATGACTACTCCAGACGCACTTAGGTTTACTTCCTAAAACTTAAGAGCGAAGTATTTAACATGTTCTTGGCCTACAAGGCCCTTGTTGAAAAACAATCTGGTCGTCAAATTATTAAGTTAAGATCTGACAATGGAGGAGAATATGTTAACAACAAGTTCACTATTTTTTTCACTGAACAAGGAATCCAACAATAGCACACTGTTCCATATACACCACAACAAAATGGTGTAGCTAAACAAAAGAACCACACTATAAAAGAAATGGCTAATTGTATGATCCAATCTAAGGGACTAAGTCTTCAATATTGGGCTGAGGCAATAAATTGTGCAAATTACATAGTTAATTGCACACCCACTAAAGTTTTACAAGGTATAACACCAAAATAAGCATGGAGTAAAATTACTTTCATGTGTTTGGTTGTGAAGCATAGGCTCACATTTCGGATGAAAAACAGAAAGCATTGCATCCTAAAAGTGAAAAGTGCATATTTGTTGGATATTCTGAAGATGTAAAAGGTTATAGAATTCTTTAGCCCCATTCACATGATATAATCATTAGAAGAGATGTTAAATTTGATGAAAATATCTTAGCCTGTGAACCTAACTTGGCAGGTGTGCCATCTTTGGCCTGCGAGCCTTATTCGGCGAGTGTGCCTGCTTCTTCTTCTTCTTCTTCCAAATTCCTTGATAGGTTTCCAACTCTAGTTTTTGATGATGACAATGAGGATGAAAATCCACCTCCGCCTGCTCATGTTCCTCCAATTTCACCAGCACCAATAATTCCCTGATGAGTCCGTTCAACATGTGAAGTAGCTGGTGATCTTGCCGGTGATCCTAGAGATCAACGTCGAACATGTTCTCAGTTTCAGCGAGCCTCTTCTCTTTTGGCTCAAGTTTTCGAGAATCATGATCCATAAAAATTTTCAGAAGCTTCAAGAAATCTAGATTGGGATGCAGCTATGGATGAAGAATATCGTTCCTTAATGGCAAACGATACTTGGGATCTTGTTCCTCTTTCAAAAGGAAGAAAACTTGTCAGATGTAAATGGGTCTATAGAACTAAGTATGCATCAGATGGAAGTGTTGAAAGACTTAAGGAAAGGTTAGTTGCCAAAGGTTTTTCCCAAGTTGAAGGGATTGACTACAATAAAACCTTTTCCCCTGTAGTAAAAATGAACTCCATCCGCCTTGTTCTTTCCCTTGCAGCCTTACATAACTGGGAAGTCCATCAAATGGATGTCAAATATGCCTTCTTACATGGTGATTTACATGAGGAAATTTAAATGGAACAACCTCTTGGATATGTTCAGAATAAATCTAGCCTTGTTTGTGTCCTTAAGAAATCCTTATATGGCCTTAAGCAAGCTCCTAGAGCTTGGTATGACAAAATGGATAGCTTTCTCCTTGACACTAGTTTTTCTAGATACCATTCTGACCCCGATGTCTATACCAAGAAAGTAGGAAACCATCTCATTATACTTTTTCTTTATGTTGATGATCTTATCCTTATTGGTAGTGACCCTAAACTTATAACCCATGTGAAATCAAGTCTTAAGCAAAATTTTGAAATGTCAGACTTAGGACATTTGCATTATTTTCTTGGTCTCCAAGTCTTGCAAACCAAATAAGGAATATTTATTTCCTAGTATAAGTATGCTTGTGACCTTCTTCGTCGCTTCCACATGGAAGATTATAAACCAGCCCCTTCTCCCTTCCAGTCTGGAGTCAAACTTTCTGTCACTTGTACTTCCCTTGAAGTAGATGCCACCTTGTATCATCATCTTCTTGGTAGTATTTTATACTTGACTCATTCCCATCCTAACCTTTCCTTTGCCATTGGTCATGTTGCCCGTTATATGCAAACTCTTCACGAAAGTCACTGGAAAGCAACAAAAAGAATACTTCAATATATTCGAGGTACAATTCAGTTTGGGATTCATTATAGTACAGGGGGGAAACCTTTGTTGGTTGGTTTCATTGATTTAGATTTGGCTGGCGTTCCCAATGATCAAAAGTCTACTGCAGGTTATGTTTTCAGTCTGGGATCTGGACCTGTCACTTGGGCTTGTAAGAAACAATAAGCTCTTGCTCTTTTTTTAGTAGAAGCAGAATATCGATCTGTAGTCAATGTCATTCTGGAAGCTTTATGGCTTCAATAGATCCTTTCAAAGTTTGTATTCGAGCAGCAGCAGCCTACTTCACTTTAGTGCAACAATCAAAGTGCCATCAAGCTTGCCAAAGATCCAGTTTTACATCAACACAGCAAATGCATCGGGCTACACATGCACTTCATCAGAAATCTTGTTGATGATAGTGTTATTGAAGTTCTCTATTGCCCTACAGATGATCAAGTTGTAGACATCTTCACCAAGTCTCTTACAGAAGCGAATTTTTCTAAACTTCGGTCTATGTTAGGAGTTCAGGAATGTGTCCTTAAGGGGGGATAGGCTCTAATGCATTCTTCCTTCTCCTAATAGTGTCACTTTTGTAAATCCTTCAATGCTATCCCAAGTTGTTCTTAAGGGGGGGTGTTAGGATATTTAGACACTTAGGAGTTAGTTAAGATCAACTTGTGTAATATATCCATTAGGTAAAAGTGTGTTTCTTTAGTATGCATTAGTATGCATTTGTAAATATTCTAATCTGACGGTCACGATATGTTCTAGACATAGAGTGATCCAACGGTTCAACTTCTCTTAGATCATACCTACCATTGATCCATGAATTAACATCTGATTGGTCTATGATCTCTATTTAAAGAGAATAGAAGGTCCTTGGCTAGTTGATTGATTATGAGAAGCTCATATGTAACTTTCTTTCTTTTGCATAATAAATTGCTCCAAGTAGCTATTTGGCTGGGGCCATGGAGTGTTTCCCTCTCGAGGGTTTTAACCATGTGACAAACATTGGTGTGTTGATCTCTGATCTATTTGTGTGAAGCAGTTGCTGAAGGTGTTTGGTATTTTGGGAGTACCTTGTGTACTTGAACACGCTCAGCATCCGTTACCCCTCAAAACCTAAAAATACACTCAACAACTCAAACTGCACTTCACTCAACACTCTTCATAGAATTCATTCTCTACTTTTGCTCCCGCAACTTAAGAATGCCATCCTATACATCCCGCGCAGTGTTTTATAGACACTTCCAATCCAAATTCATCATTACAAAATCTAACTTCACCATTATTTATAAATCGGATATTAATGATGCCAAATCCGCTGGTGATCTTATTCTTCTAATGGTCGGATCACCCATTAATGCAGGTCTCTTAAACAAGCTCCGCCAGCCAACTGGTTTAACTACATGTATTTATTGCTTGATTTGACCACCCCACAGCCATATAACTATCGCAAATGGTCAACCGATTACTGCTAACAATTGTAACCCTCTACAGATGGATCGAAAGCAAATGGAATATCTACAATTGGTAACTTACGCGAATTTCACCCGATTACATTCTTTGCGTCAAAGAAGGTATCTTTTTATGTCTCAACATCAAATGCGACCTTATTCTTACCAGCAAGCCGAACTTGTAGGTGTGGTCCATCATCTCCAGTTATCGCACCAGCATGGGTGACAATCCCTACATCGACATCCTTCATCCGCAACTCATCCTGAATAGTGGCAATTGTCGATCCCTGGTGTAAGTTCAAAGGTGGGTTTTGATTCAATGGTTGATTCATCGGTTGGTTCTATGTCTGAGGTGGGTTCTGAGTCTGAGTTTGCAGTGGGACCTAGTTCTTCATTATTGGATGGTTCTGTATTTGGAATGTAGGCTGATTCTGATTCTGCACTTTCTGTAACTAAGGAATTTGTCCTGCCTGCTATTTTGCAATCAACCGAGGGAAACTTTCAACATTATGATTGCTGGTTGCACAATATGTGCACTGCGCATGAGGGCGCTCCCTCTCGTAATGCCCAAATACCCCATAGGTGTAGTACTGGATTGATTCATGACCTCATCCTCCTCCTCGGCTAAATCCTGCTCCTCGAGCTCTAAAGCCTCTGCGGAATCCTCCCTCGATTCCTCCTTGTTGAAACTGTGGTTGGGCCATTTGTTGCTGCGATAGGTTAGGTTGATGCTGGATATAGTGTGTGGCTTGAACATATTGAGGCTGATTATACTATAGTCACGATGCCTGGTTATACTATGGTTGTACCACCCTTTGCGGCTGTGGTACGAACTGTGGCTGCACTATAAACTATTGTTGTGGTTGCGTAGGGAGAAACTGCAATGGAGGCGGTGGTTTATACAGTACCTATGTTGCTGGTTGTACTACTTGCACTATCTTGGGGTCCTCCCATTTCACAAAGTGTGAATCGTACGTCTTTTCCTGGAGAAAATCATAAGCACGATAGTTTTTGTTGTCATGTCCGATTGATCGACAAAATGTACAGTACAAATTTTATGCCTTGGTAACCATATTTTTCATGTAATTACAGTTCTCATGTCGATTCCCATAGACCTAACATATGTGACACCATGGTACACCAGCACAACTCAGTGGATTCGAGGCTCTCGACAGCAAATAATTTCGAAACGTTGGACATGTGTCCTTGGTATGTCTGCCTTCATGGAACCGGGTGCACCAAATATCATCATGATCTTCCTTGGAATTTTTGATATCCTACAGTTGGAGCGTCAAATTGGCCATCTGTGCCTGAATTTGATTCATTCCAATGGAAGTTTCCCTTACTAGTGATTCCTCCAATTTCATCGCAGTGTCTAGAGCCTTGCTCTCCATCGCAATCTTTTGTAGCATTAATGGTTGTCAGATACGAGGGACAAGCACTGCGATAAACCATTATTTATTTTGAACATCGCTCATGTAAAAAATGACCCGAGGCATCAATGTATTAAATCACTGATCAAAATCCCAAATCGTCTCATTGGGGAATTGTTTGATCTCTTTTAATTCTGTAATGTACTAAGCTTCGGATTTTGGCTTCTTAAATTCCTCAAATAGCCCTGTTCTGATCTCGTCCAATGTTTTTGCAGTACCACCCTGAGGAACCCATGTAAATCTCATAAACCGTTCCAACATGTGGCCCCTTAGAGTAGTGGCTAGCTGAATTTTCTTGATATCATCATCAATAGTTTGTCGAGAAGTCCAGATCACTTAACATAAGAACCAGTACTTCTCTGGATCATCAGTGCCATTTCCATGGAATATTGGCAACTTAATTTCATCTCCCGCCATTCTGGACCTTCTTCCTCCTGCTGGTGCTCTATTACTAGACTGTTGCTGACACATTGGGCAAGTTGACGTAGAATGCACATTCCTTCCTTGTGGTGGAGTAGTGCATAGAGGAGTAGACACATTATTGCTGGGGTTCGATCCTGTCGTTCTTCCAGGCATAGCCTAGGCCTGTATGTCCTCATCGTCACAAAAAGGTCACTTCATCCTATTTGTTTGTTCTTCATGGTATCGCACTTCAAATTTAGCAGGACCTTCTCTTGTCCTCTACCTCTTTTCTCGAAACCTTGCTCCTCCCCTCGTACAACCACTTGTTTCTTCGACGACCTTTAAATTCTCATCAAAACTCATGCCCATCTACCCCTTACTTCCGTATGCATTCCCCCCCCTTTTCTCATAGTGCCTACATTCCCCGCACACTAGAGTTCCACTACTCTTGGTCCATCTTTAGGATACCCTTTTCATAGACTAGTTTCTTAATCGACAGTTGTAGCGATAATAAGAATATTCCATGTGGTCCACTAAAAAACTCCCTTTCTGCTTCAATAAAATATTTATTGGTATCAACGACAAACTCAGTGATGTATCCTTCTAAGATTCTATCCAACCATACCTTGAATTCGTGTGATGCATTGTTGTTGGTTTCTTGCATCTCCTCGATCAATTATTGGATCCATGATGTTGGCTCTCCTCCTTAAAAGTTTGTCTTCCTCTTAGCGAACTTTGCCAACCATTCATGTAAGAGTACAGGGAATTCACAAAAGAACCATTCATGGGGACCACTGTGGATATATCTATCCAATCATTGGGTCATCGACAACTTAGGATTCTGGTTTTTGGCTTTAGCAAACTCCCACAAATTTAGATCAAACCATCCCTCGATCTTCAATCGAGTAGGATTCCAGAACATATCCCCCTCTTATTTGCAACTCAGTACTGGCAACAGAACCATTTGTTGGAGAAACCCACCAACAAAGCTTCAACGACAGGGGTTCCCACTTTGTCGACTCCCTACAATGCAACCTCCTTGAGCACCAACCAAGATAGGTTTTACCCTACCTAGCAATGTCTATGGAGCAAACAAGGTCTCACCTGAGGCATTTAAGAGAGAGCAATCATAACTGAGTTTCCGATAGTGGGAGAGGAGGATATGTGGATCCGATGGATTGAAACCATAGCTTATGCAATCATCACACAGTATCACAATATCACAACATTATTCATGTAACATCATTACTCATAGCGCATCAAATAGTTATAGAAACACATATTGCATCGACATAAAAGCAATAGATAGTATTGATACAGTAGAAAGAGACTGAATCACATCTAGATTACGCCATTGTAACAAAACAGAGTTGTAACATCATAACAGATCTATAATAATAGACAATAATTGATCCATACTCATTGCATCATATTAACCTTGCGCAAATGTACCACATTACACAATTCGTCTCCAAAACCAAAGAGTGCATACATCAGGAAGAAACCCGGATAAATCACAGTTAAGACATAAAATTCTCCATAAAATAGATCGCACTAAACCTTATCCCATACAATCGCTCCTTCTATTCTTTTCCACAAAAATATATTTATAAATAGCCTTACACCTTTACATTGAGGGTCCAGTACTAACCGATTTCTAACCGCTATTGACCTATTGCAACAAAACTTGGTCAAAATATACATAAAATATTCAAAAAGAGGTTATTCTTCCACTCATCATGCTGATCTATCCTTGCGCGGTACCGCATGAGCTTGCATAGCTACCGTGATTCTATAGAACTCACTTACCCCAAAGCCCTTGCCAACAAGAGGGAGTGTTAATTTATAGTAACTTCAGAATGTATTCCTAGTAGTATTGTATTCCTCCTTCGGGAGATGAGTTATCTTCTATTTGTCTTTTACTTGAATCAACTTCTTGACCTTCTTCAATATGTGAATACTGAATCATCATTTGTCTGTATCATCATTATGAGCATTAGATATCAGTATGAGAATACTGAGACATCATCTTTATCTTCATTATCTGTAATATATGTGTAAGGATATTTATAACATCAACAATTTTCATCAGCTTGCTAGTTCTAAAAACTAAACAAATAATGCTAGAGAATCATCTGCATAATCAACATAAAGATGTTGAACCATCAATATCATCATCCGTATAGGAATATTGAAGTGACATGTAACTAGAATCATCGGTGTATCATTACTGATATGGACTCAATCAATCACTGGTCAAGAAGAAAACATACATCACAACAACAACATACTAATCATCATATCAAATAATCATCAAGCATGACATCAATCATCAACAGTAAGCAGTATAGCAGTACTGCATCGATCATCAAGCCTCTCAGTAATGAACAATCATCAACTACTAACAACATAGTAGTACCGTAACAATCATCAAACAACTCATCAATTATCAACAATTAGTGTAACAACCATCAAACATCTCATCGATCATCAACAATCATTATAGAAATACTGTAACAACCATCAACATTTTCAACAATCATCAACAATCAACAATATAGAAATACTATGACAACCATCAAGCATATTAGCAGTCATCAACAATCAGTATAGCAATACTGTAACAACCCTCAATATTTTTAGTAGTCATCAACAATAAACAATATAACAATACCTAGGATACATCTTTCCCTTCATCTTCTTTGGAGAAGCATCACGATGATTTATCTAGTAGATCCATCCGAGGATTTTGTCTAACTTACTAACTCTTTCGAGCCAAACAAGCCTAGTTAGACATATGGATCTCCTTGGGGACCAAACAAGCCTTGTCTGGTTAACTAACCCTTTCAGGAAAAATAATCCTAGCAAGACATACTAATCCCCATAGGATCAAGAGGTATTTAGTGTGGCTTACTAACCCTTTCGGTTCATACAAGCCTAGCCAAACATAACCTCCCCTAGACTGACCTACTCACCACTACATCCAACATCTACTACCACTCCCTCTTTCGAGAGAGGCCCTTTCAGACTACACCAAGCTTGTCTCAAAAGTATTCAAACTTCACACGATCCAGAGGCTTAGTCAACACATCTGCTACTTTTTCCTCAGTGGGAACATACTTGATATTTACAGGTCCCTTCTGCACCATATCCCGAATGAAATGATATTTTATCTCTATGTGTTTCGACTTATCATGAAATACAGGATTCTATCTCGTCTTGATACAACTCTGATTATCACAAAGGATATTAGTGACATCTATCTCTTGATCGAATAATCCTGACAACATCTTTCAGATCCATACTGCTTCGCTGGAAGTGGAACATGCTGCAATGTATTCTACCTTCGCTATACTCAGTACAATACTAGTATGGTTTCTACTAAAACAAGAGATCATGCCAGATCCCAAAATGAAATAAAATTCTGATGTACTTTTCATATCTTTGGCACTTATGCCCCAATATGAGTTTGCATATCCATGCAACTTGATCCCTCCACTAGATGTATATCTGATCCCATAATCTAAAGTTCCCTTTAGATACCTCGTTACATGTTTTTCGCCCATTAGGTGAATGCGTTTAAGATTCACCATGTACTGAATTAAGGCGTTTACTGTAAAACATATATCTGGTCTAGTATTGGTGAGGTACATCAATGAATGAATGATTTTTCTATATAACGTGGCATCAACAACTTTTGATGTGTCATCATTCAATAGCTTCAGACTAGTAGTTATCGGAGTAGTCATAGCATTACAATCTAGCATTCCAAATCTATTTAAGATTTCAATAGTATACTTTCCTTGATTTAGAAAAATCTCATCTGAATGTTTCCATACTTCAATACCTAGAAAGTAGTGCATCATTCCAAGTTATTTCATTTCAAATTCTGCAGCAATCCTCTTCTTACATTCAATAATCGAACTATCTTCTCTTGTAAAAAACATATCATCTACATATAGTAACAAAATTAAAATTCCATCCTCATAAACCTTGTAGTAGAGGTTGGAATCTGTTTTACTCTTAATAAAGCCTAAGCTCATTAGGAATCCATTGATCCTTCCATACCATGCTCTTGGTGCTTGCTTTAATCCATACAATGCTTTCTTTAGTCAGCACACATGATTCTTCGGATCATTGATCTCGAATCCTTGTGGTTGTTCGATATAAAATTATTCTTCAATCACACCATTTAGAAATGTAATCTTTACATCCATTTGATGTAGCTTCCATTTCATGTTGGAGGGAAAGGAAAGAACAATTCTTATAGAGGTGTATCTAGCTACTGGGGAAAAGGTCTCTTCATAATCAGTTCATTCTTTGTGAGAGAATCATTGGGCTACAAATCTAGACTTATATTTTTCTATACTTCCATCTGCTGAGTGTTTGGTTTTTAATATCCATTTAGAGGAGACCACTGACTTGTCCTTTGGTCTAGGTACTATTTCCCACACATCATTCTTCATAATGTATTGGTATTCCTCTACCATTGCATCATCCCACTCCTTTCGTTTTATTGCTTCTTCAAAACAAGTTGTTTCTTTATCAACTAGATCACACATCAAGGCCATGTAACTGGGGTATGAATTTGGGTTCTTTCTCTCTCCGATGGATCCTTCAGGAGCACCAAGTATTTTTTCTTCTTCAATTTATTCACGATCCCAGGAAGGTTTTCTCTTTCAAGAAATAAGTTGACTTGGTAAATATTTAGGTAGCTGGGGTTCTTTCATATCATGCTATTCAAGTATCAGGTCTTCTTCTTCAACTCTGACTTATTTAGTACTTTCAATAGTTTTGGGAGTTTCATGACCGTCTTCATCTTCCTTGTCTTTTATTGATTTTTTGAAGGCTTAATCTCTATCAAATGTAATATCTCTGCTAAGTTCAATTTCGCTCTACCCTGGGATATATATTCAATAGGATTTTGACTGTTGATTATATCCTACAAACAATCCTTTCTTTCCTAAAGGATCTAATTTTGATCTTTTCTCTTTGGGAATATGAATGTATAGCAGACAACCAAAAATATTTAGATGACTTACCTCTGGTCTTTCACCATAAAGCATTTCTTCTATAGTTTTATTCCCAAGAGAACCATGAAAGATTCGATTTTGAACATATACTATGGTTCTTGTTGCTTCTTCCCATAGGTACACTCAGAGATCTTGATCATGTATCATATATTTCACAACTTCCATGACAGGTCTAATATTTCTCTCTAAAACACAATTTTGTTTTAGATTGTAGGGAATGGTGAGCTCCCTCTTTTTTTGAGCCTCTTTACAAAACTCATTGAACTCATTTGAAGTGAACTCTCCTCCATTAACTTCTCTGAGAATCTTGATTTTCTTTTCAGAAATTTTTTCTACTGGGGCTTTAAACTCTTTGAATATTGAAAACACTTCATCCTTCTTTTTCAAGAAGTATATCCAAATATTTTTGGAGTAGTCATCAATGAAGGAGGCATAGTAAGAGTACCCACATAATGAAGTGGTTTGCATTGGCCCACAGATATCTGAGTGAATGATATCTAGGATCCCATTTGCCTTACTATTACTTTTTGGAAAGGGATTCTTAGTATTCTCCCCTTGTGCACCTCCCTTGCAGACTCCTTCATGTTTTATCTGAATTTCTAGTAAACCGGTTACCACCTTTCTTACAATTGGAAGATCTTTGTATTGAACATGACCAAGCCTTATGTGCCATAGTTCACTTGGATTGATGGTACTATTTGTTAATGTAGAATCTACATGTCCCTTTATTTTGTAGAGACCTCCTTCTTCAAATCCAATCTCTACTGCATCATTGATAGTTTTTCCTTTGGTCCACATGAGGACTTTTCCATCTACAAACAAAAATTTGAAGCCTTTCTTGTCTAAAGATGAAATGGAAAGAAGATTCTTCTTTAGTCATGGGACATATAGGAAATCCTTCATTTTCATAGGATTTTTGGCATCTAATTTATAATATGCCTCTCCTAACCCTTTAATGGGATATTGGGAATCATCTCCAAGAATTACTTTGTGTGGATATTCCTTTTATCCAAGGCATGAGAGTGACTCCTTGATGTTATAACTGATTTTACCACTCCAGGTGAATCACACTTTGTATGGCCTTCCCCTGTCCCTCTGCAGACTCCTTAAACTCCGTGGACCATTTTTTGTCCTTTGATGTTTCCTTGACCATCCCTAAAAACATGTGAAAAATGATACACATGACTTTTAAACACTTAATTGCGTATATACACGTGTTTTACCGCTAAAACCGTGTACATCGGGATGTGTACAAAATCCAAATCCTTTTGGAGTTTTCCTTGACATGGATCCGAATCACTTGACTCCTGGCCTTCTCTATGCCTTGAGATCGCTCGGATTCAAACTTTCATTACCCCTTTGAAAAGCTATATAAGGAACTCTATGGTACATTGAAGGAATATGAGAGAATTGAGAGAAAAGGTACTACAATCCATTGTTGGTGGAACTTGTGCTTGAGTCTACATCTCTTTGTCCCTTGGAGCACTTTTGTGTTCTTCCCAATCTTTCCTTTTGCTTGTGAGCTTGCTATCGAGAGATGGAGAATTGAGGTGGTGGAGGCCCAAGTGGGGGATTCAGTTTCTCTGGTTCGCAGACGTGCCGATAGAGGTTGTATGTATTGTAATCTCTGATTTATATTAATAGAAATATGTTTTCCTGTCCAATAATGTGTGTTTGAATGAATGTTTTATCCATGGGATGATTTCAAATGCTTATACATTGTTGATTATATATGCTAGAATAGATCTAACACCATGATATATAGTATGCTTGTATTGTTTACTTGTTGTCGAGGAAGTAATCTATCAATTCAAGCTGAATTTGGAAAGCTCAACGGGGATCTACTTCAACCATCCAGAATAAGGTACGAGGTCTGATCCTTTAGTGTTAGACATTTAATTTCTATTTCATATTGGAAAGGATTGATCTTTGGAGTCAAGCTGTCTATTTTGGTACCCGAAGCCATAGGAATTTCTCTCCATAACAGAATTGGTAACTCTGCTAGGGAGTTCCTAGTAGTTGTCCTTTGGGTGTTGTTCTATCGGCATTCAATGACTTTGAATTGCTCTTTCTCTCTTGTTTCTGTGTCGGGTCTGGAGGCATGTTTTCCTGGTAGTGTTTGATTGGTGTGAAGTTTGTCTCAGCTTGTCTGTTTTCCTTGATTTTTATGCACCTTTCTTCCTGTACGCGAGTTTTTAACTCACAGTTGCGTATACATGCGGGTTTCTCTGCTATTTCCACGTATACACACGGGTTTACTGCAAACAGCCATGTATGCCCTTAGTTTTGCCTTTTAATGGAAGTTAAATGGTTGCTAGGTGAAGTTTGATGATTGCTGAGTCTCCTTTGACACTTCCTGAGTCTTTTTATACCTCTGTTTCTAATTAGAGACATTTTTTTAGGGTAAATTTTTTTTTAAGAAGGTTCTTGTCATGGCATTTTCAATTTTTTGTTTGGGATTAGTGCATTAGATTTCTTTTACCTTAGTTCTTTGCTTGAGTTCTATTTGAGTGTGCTTGCAGAGTCTGGGGGTTGTAGAATCATTCTTTTGCTTTTTGTATCTCATTTTATTTCAAAAAATCCAAAAATATTTGCTTATCAGCATGCATTGCATTTTGCATTTTGCATTGTACTTGCACTAGATTTGATTTGGAGTATTAGTTAGGATTTCATATAGGAAATCATGCATTCATCATTTGAAGAAAAAATGTGCATTTCACATAGTAGCATGCCCTGTTTTCATGGACACAATGTAATTGCATTGATTGTTAGGTGTGCATTTTACTTCATGTTGTGTCATAACACCATTATTTGCATGGCCATATCCCTCTTTTGAGTAATAAAGCCAATTAAAATCAACGCTTAATTAAAATGAACTACACTCTTTTCTTTTATAGGGTGCACCAACAAGATTAGGTTTTAGGGTCTTGGAATAGTTCATTGTGAGTAAATTCTCCAAGACTACTAAACAACAACATGTATGTGTTTGTCCAGGTGAGTGTGTGAAATCCTTGGTATAACCAGTGTTTCTTAGGATCCTCCTCTCAAAAGGGAGTTAAGCACGAGGTAGTGTGAGTGGTTATTGATTGGGATGACCCCTAGTCATAACTGAGTAGCACCGGAGATATTTCCAGGATTGTATTCGTATCTGGGGGCTCTTTCGAGAGTTTCGGGCTTTGCTACCCTGCCCATACGGTCAATCCCGCCTACGACTGTCCGCCTAAGCATTGATTATATTGAGGTGACCTTAGTGGCCTTACCTAGGATATCGAGGGGGTGCTTTGCAGGGGTTATTCTGTGGGTGTCCTAGCCAGGTTGGGGTCAGACAGCACAGTCACTTTACGCTTTGAAGCTGAGGACCACAATAATTGGTTATGTACCTCCGCTTATCGTGTATGGGAGTCTCAAGCCTCTCCTAGGCGAGACATACCTGCTTCATTTGGGAGCTCACTTATCCTACCCTTGATTGCTTGCATTTGGATGTAGATCTTATTGGTGATTGCTCTGTGCATGATAGCTTTGCTAGGGTTTGCGTAAATAGAGAGTCTTTTCTATCTTTTGAGTCATTGTGGATTTGGGTGCGGCTCCTCGCCGTTCTCATCATTTATCAGTACTTCTTCCTTCTACATCTCCTCCTCCTTTGGGAGAGAGACATAGACAGTCCAAGTGGACTACTTTGCACATTGATTCACACACCATGGGAGACCATATAGAAGGTATTCCTGAACCACCTTCTCCCATTCAAGTGGAATATGGGGAGTTTACTCCTACCTACGATCCTTCACCTGACTTGGCTGAGTTAGGTCCTGTGATTTCTGAGATAGGAACCTTTCATGATAGACCTACTCACTCTAGGGTTGATTCCCCATTGACGCATTACCAGTATGGAATGCCGAAGGATGTCGAGACTCATTTTGAACCCGCAAGCACTGGTTATGGTAGTTATGGTATGTCTGGTTTTCCCACGTATGATTTGGCATTTCATGTTGAATCTGAGTTCGAGCCTAACACTATGCCTAGGGGCACTCTCATTCCTTACCATGCAGAGAGGTTTGGGAGCACTAGTCACATTGCACCTTCCATCCCGGTGGTGGAAGTTACATCACATATTCCTCCTAGGTCTAGGGTTAGTGATCCTATTAGGATACCAGATTCAAGATGAGTGACTATAGGGAATAGTATGTACATAATTACACAGATCCCTTCGTCCTTTGTCCCTAGTTCTTCAAATGTTCACCCTCCACCTCATTCACGTGGTCCTTCGGGCCGAAATGTTGCTACGAATTATGTCTGTACTGCAGCTACTAGACTGGTTGTGTCTTAGCTTCATGTACCGCCCGTTGTTTCGGGAGGTCATGCTCATACTTCTAGCGGTCACATTCCCACTTTCGAAATGTATATTCCTACTTCTGGAGCATATGTTCATACTTACAGAGTGTCTCATGGGACATCTCATGCGATGACTTATGGACCCTATTATGGGACGCACTATGGACATGGTTCTTCACCTTATGGGGGTGGGTATCAACAACCTGCTTACTCTCCAAATTACGGCTTCGTAGCTCCTAATATTCAAGGTCCACCACACTATGGTGCTTCCATGCCACCCTATACGGGTCAAAGGGGAGGAGGGCATTATGGCCAAGGCCATGGTGGTAATCAGACCTATATGAATCCAAATTATTAGGGAGAGGTCCATCGACCTCATCATCCTAGGCTCCCTTTCCTCGCGACACTGAATATTCCTGACTTGTCGAGATTAACGAACGATCCTATAGCTCATGAATCGGCTTGGCCGGCTATCCCTACTAAGCTTCCCTCAGACATACCTAAGTTTGAGGGAAAACCGGGAGAGGATCCGAGCAAACATGTTACGAACTTTCACCTATGGTGCTCTTCGAATTCCTTACACTAGGATTCCATCCATTTACGGATATTTCAATGCACCCTTACAGGGCCTACCGTGAAATGGTATATAGAGCTACCTGGGGGGCATTTGCTTTGTTCGATGACCTAGCGATGAATTTTCTTAACCACTTCCAGCTACCAGTGCATTATGATGTTGGTACTAAACTCTTGTCAATATTTTGGCAGGATAAAACCACACATATCTCGTTTCATATTCAATAGTGGCATAGACGGAAGAGGTTAATTAAAGCTTTTATACCACCGAAGTTCCTCCTTTAATGGTTCCTTAAGTCTTTATTGCCATATATAGCGAAGGATGTTTCTACATCCGGAGTGAAGAATGAGGAACAAGCAATTTTTAGGGCGCAGGAATTGGACTTGATTTATGCTTAGTCCTGTTTGTTATATGAGATTATTCCCAATGCTCCACATTCTAGTTTCAACCCCAAAGTCAAACCTGGACCACATGCCGATGGCATTGTTGGTTGTGCAAGTACAAAACCTGTAGATTCAGTTGCAAAACAAGTTAGTCAATTTTCAATCAACCAATCTACTTCAGGTTAAGCTACAGCTTCGTCTCAACCTGCCCAAACGATGAGTGTACTTTTAGTGCAATCGTCGGACCAAATGGGAAACCAGTAGCCCTGACGGAATAGAAAAAAGGGTAAGAATAATTGTAAGGGTGGGAATAAGAATGAGAATGCTAATAGTAATGACAAGAACGACCATAATGCTGGGGGCGACAAGCAAGCTAAACATAAGGTTAAGTTTCCTTGCAAGTTATGTAAGGACGATAACCTCACTTACTTGTGCCCTCGTATCGATGAAGCCTCGATATTCTTGGCACAGGGCCCAGCTGTGCTAACTAACCCTTTACCTCACAATAAAAATATGAACTCGAGGTCCCATGATCAGTTTGGTGATGATCAAGATCCACTAGAGGGTAGTGGTCATGGTTGCATTAACATGGTACGTGCTGCGAAAGTTGTGACCTGTGCGAAAGACTATGGTTCGTCACAACCCAGCCCAAGAAAAGAACCTGATCCACCAAGGTCCCCTTTGTGTATTGAGAAACCTATGGTTAACCTTGAGGATACACCTTGCATTCCTAAGGGAGTCCTTAAGAGTTCGGGGCACAATCCAAATGCCCGAGCTGCCCAAAACTATTCAGTTGTCGAGGATTTGGGCCACACTCCTTGTGCGATGTCTGCATTGGAAGTGCTTCAGAGTTGTCCTTCGAAAAGGAAGGATTTGCTTTCTGCCCTTGGTGTGAATGATGATGATTCTTCCTCCATGATTAATTTTGAAACCGCAGGACTTTAGCCTCACTTGCCTTACTATGTGTCTCTTTTGATTCACGTAGAATGTCTTAATATGACCATCAAGCGCACTGTGATTGATGAAGGCGTTGCCGCTTCTGTGATGTCTTTATCATGTTGGAAGGGTCTAGGTTCCCCTGAGCTGTCTAAATCAGAGACCGTGTTAACTAAATTCGATGGGAGATCGTTTAGGATGCATGGCATCCTTCCTTCCCTTAAAGTCCATTTGGCAGGGAAGACCATTGCGATAGAGGTAGAGGTGGTTGATGTGCCCCTTGACTACAATCTCTTGTTGGGTAGGAATTGGATGTAGAGTATGTAAGCCATTGCTTCTTCCCTATTTCACGTGGTATGCTTTCCACATAACGGGAAGAGAGTCACGATTGATAAAATGACATTCAAGAATCTGTCTAGTGCTACCGCATGTTCGGGAGCTTCAATCCCAATCATTGAACACTCTCAGCCGACAACTGGGAGTGTGGGTGTAGGCATGTATCCATCCCTCATGGGAAGCTTTAGTTGTCCTGCACTGATTCTTATGATAGGGTCTAGTTCTGGTGAGGCTTCGACATCTATGAGATCGGTGTCTTTTTGCATGAATCCTATGGGATATCCTTGGATTCTTCCTACATCGAGTACTCCAAGCGAGCCCATCATGACGAATGTGTCGTTTCCTACAACTATGATAGCGTATCAAGATAATCTCAAGTGTGTTACAGAGCCTAGTCGTTCCTCTTCGCAGACGAAGGAGGAGGACCCTTATGTGTTGTCGGCATGGGCAGTACAGTCTTCTCACACGCATGACTGCCTTAATATGGTTTTCCCTTTAGATGAAGCGATTATTGAGGCTATGTCAGGAGTTGAGCCACCATGGGAGGAACTCCATCATAGATCTTACTTTCTTCCCCGACTTGACCGCTTGGTGCATGAGGATTTTAGGGCGGTTCTTAGTGAGAGATTTGGTATTCCTATGGTTCCATTAAGCTCTCTTGTTTCGATGGCTAATGGAAACATGGCAAACATATATTCAACGATTCCTATCAATATCTCTCGCGATCTTGGTAGGATAGAGAATGTCTATATTGGGGCAGAATGTTCCCATACTGAGATTCAAGAATACACCGAGCTATTTAAGGAATTACATGATATCTTTACTTGGTATTATGATGAAATTCCAGGTATCGACCCTCATATTATTGAGCACGAGATTAAGACTTATCACAATGCTAAGCCTATTCGACAACGCTTGCATGCGGTGAATCCTAGGAAAGCACCCACGAGTAAGGCAGAGATAGAGAAACTGTTAAAAGATGATTTTATCTATCCCATTCCCTTGACAGAGTGGGTTTCAAACCTCATTCCAGTGGATAAGAAGTAGGGAGTGATCCGCATATGTACTGATTTCCATGATTTGAATCATGCCTGTCCTAAGGACAATTTCCCCACACCATTTATTGATCAGATTTTGGATGAGTGTGTGGGGAGCGAGGTTTTTTCCTTTATGGACAGCTTTTCCGGATATAATCGGATACAAATTAAACTTGAAGACCAACATAAGACTGCATTTATTTGTCCTTGGGGAACTTTTGCATATCAGAAAATGCCTTGTGGCCTTAAAAATGCCGGAGCTACATTTCAGCGGGCAATGACCTTGATATTCCATGATCTCAAGTCAATTATTGAAGTATTTTTGGATGACCTTACTGCTCATTCTCATATGAGAATGCATCATCCCTATCACTTGAGATTAGTATTCAAAAGATGCTGGCATTATTTGGTTAGGTTAAATCCTCATAAGTGCATCTTTTGTGTGAAGTCAGGTAGTTTGTTAGGATTCATCATTTCTAAAGAGGGTATAAGATTCGATCCTTTGAAGCTTGAGGAAATACTTCAGTTGTCTCCCCCGAAGAATATTCGTCATCTTCAATGTTTGCAAGGCATGAAAAACTTCTTACGAAGATTTGTTGTCAACTTTGCCAATTTGAATAGAGGCTTCATGCGTCTATTGAAGAAGGACACCACCTTTTGTTGGGATGAGCAAGCCCAGGAATCCTTTGATGCACTCAAGCAAGCCCTAGCATCGGCCTAGTGATTAGTCCCTCAGACTATAGCTGTGATTTTCTACTTTATGTGGTTGCATCCATGGAGACGATTGGTATGGTTTTCATTCAAGAGGATGAGGAGCTCCAAGAGCATGTCATATACTATCTGAGCTGAAACCTTATTGACGTAGAGATTCATTATTCTCATGTCGAGAAGCTTGCTTTAGCTACCGTACATGCGGTTCAGCGGTTGAGACATTATATTCTCCTTCACCAGACTTGGTTGTAGCCCATGTTAATTCGTTTCAATTCATACTCACTCGAAGGATGATTGGGGGAAAATATAATAAATGGATTGTCATTTTATAAGAATTCGATCTCGAATTTGTTTCAGCAAAATCGAAGAAGTCTTTAATTTTTGCAAAGCTTATATGGGATTTCCCGAGCGAGGCCAAGGAGTTGGTTTGTGAAGATAAGTTTGTTAATGAACACATCTTCTTAATCTCAACTTTAGACCCATAGTATGGGGATATCATTATGTATTTACAAACATTGAATATCCCTACTCACCTCTCATGAGATGAACGACGACGATTACGTCACGTCTCTAAGAACTACCTCATAGTGGATAACACTTTGTACCACCATGGGGTAGATTCCATTTTACGACGTTGTTTAGCTCATGAAGAGGTTGAGGTAGTGTTGAATAATAGCCATGGAGGGGTGTGTGGTGGTCATTTATATGGGCTTTCTATAGCTCAAAAGATCTTAAGACCAGGTTATTTCTGGCCATCGATCTTTAAGGATTGTGTAGATGCGGTCAAGAGGTGCCACCCTTGCCAGGTGTTCACATGTAATATGTGCTCGAAACCTGCCCCGTTACATCCCATTGTCACTGTCGGTCCCTTTACTAAGTTGGGTCTCAATTTTATGGATTGCAACCTAGTTTCGACTGGGGGGCACCATCATATCATATTGGCTGTTGATTACTTCACGAAATGGGCTGAGGCTATGCCTACAGTTAAATTTGACGGTGAGATAGCCACCCACTTTGTATTCAACTAGATTATTACTCAGTTTGGAATTTGGAAAGAGCTTGTCACTGACCATGGCTCACACTTTCAGAATCGTATGATGGAAGAGTTGGAATCAAAGTTAGGGTACAAGCAAGAGAATTCCTCCTCTTACCACCCTCAAGTGAATGGACAGGTAGAAGTAGTGAATAAATCACTCAAATCCATTCTCCAACAAACCATCACACAAAGCAAGAATAATTGGCACATCATGTTATATCCTACTTTGTGGGCGTATAGAACCGCTGTTAAGACTACCATATGTTTTTCTCCATATCAACTTGTACATGGAGTAGAGTCTATATTTCCGGTTGAATGCGAGGTTCCTTCTTTGAAGCTAGCTGTAGAACTCTTACCAAACACTTCACCATTGGAGGAGCATTTGGTCCACCTTGAGAAACTTGATGAGTGATGTCGGGATGCCTTGGTGGCTCTAGAAGTCAATAAACATCACATAAAGGTCCAGTACGATAAGTCTGTCCGTCCAAAGAGGTTTAGTGACACTAGTGGAAAATGAGAGATTAGTGACCAGGAGACCAAAAATTTTGGTCACCGCAGTTTTTTCAAGGGATAAATGACCAAAATTGATAAATTTAAGTGAGCTAACTAAAAAAGACCAAGATAAATGACCACTTTTGGTCACGGGACAAAAACCAACTAAAAACGACCAAGATAAATGACCAAATTTTCTCATGGGATATCTAGACTAAAAATGACCACATAACAATTGGTCATTTATTTGGTCATTTTTAGTTGTCACTTTAGCAATGAAAAAAATCACAATTTGACAATGAACTCGTATATTTTACTAAATTATAACACTACAGATGGATTCCACCCTGCATGTCAATAGTTGTCCCAACTGTACACTCTCATCTTGGGTTTCCGTTCTTGTCATTGTATTTGAAAATGCAGTTCTTTTTTTAAGAGCTGCAAATATAAACTGCAAATATTAGACGTCTTACCACATGGTCCAAAACCAATCCATGCAGTCTGCAATGTACTAACTCTGGCCAAGCTACTGTTTTTTTATATTTTTTCATAGCTCCACTACTATGTTTCTAATCTCATCGAGCCCGCTTAAGAAGTTAACTCCCTATTCCGAATAGATATGCCGTGAAACCTCCTAGGCCCCGCCCATGAAGACGACGAAAGTTTTATCCCTACCCGTCCAACAATCGACTGATATATTTGGCAGATATGGCGTGGTTCGATCGCTAGTGCGCAGAACCTATGCCGTCAAAGCGCATGAGGCAGGTAATTCTGGAGCTTCCTTGTCTATAATGGCCAAGATTGTCTTTCTCCTCTATGTAGATCATTTCCACCAACATCCTTGTCTACATTGCTATCCTTGTATTTGCCGGATTTTGTTGGGTCAGGGGCGTTTTGGTTAGCGCTTATACTGATCCATAACATCACCTCTCTGGTCACCCGTGTAACATGACATGCTATCTCAATGTTTCCATGGAATAAAATTAATTAATTGAATTTTCCTCTATTCCTGCTGCCACCTATATCATCCATCTTAGTGTTAAATAACTCTTATGTCATGTCTTTCTTTAATGCCGGTATGTTTGTGGTGTACCGTCTATGCATTTGACCAATACAATGCAAACAGAATCTAGCAACAGTGACCTTGACCTCACACAGAGAGGACAATTCAGGAAGAGAAGTTCAACTTTTAAACTATACTATGAACACAGTCTTTTCAACTTTTTCATAACAGTGTATATCCATGCTAAATTAATATTTATATTTAAACTATATTTATTTCTAAATGTTGATAGTTAAGTAAATATTTCTTCATCACCCATTCCTAAATATGCTATCGTATTCTTCAGTTTCATATATTCTATGTCGCAGTGTTACTTCAAATTGCTTTGCGCTAAAATGAATGTGACCAACACATTGATATTGCAGCCACACGGATCCAATAATTTATATGTCATGTAAAGTAGGACTGACATGGATGGATGGTACTGGTGGTTATTTATATATTGCAGAGTTAGAATTAGCCCATCCCTTATATGCTCTTGCTTTTCAATTGATTTTGGAAATTATTTTTATTTTTAAGAGTGGAATTTAAGTTAATATTTGTGGAAATTATTATACATTATGTTTCGTGCCATTCGAATTGTGCAATTACAAGCATAATATGCATACATAATAAACATAAAGATATGCATTTAACACTCTATGAACACGCCGTTACTTGTGATTTTAGAAAGTAGTGACTGCTACATTAACCAGCTACTAGCAAAGGATGAGTTCACCTTTTGTATCCAAGAAATTTACATGCATCATCATGTTGTTTTGATTCTTTTCACTACATTGAACACACTGGTACTGCTCCATGTGAACAGGAATGATAAATGCCTCAGAAATACTTAGAAATGAGGTTTGCATTTTGTCATTCTTGTTATCAGAAATACTTCGAAATGAGGTTTGCATTTTGTCATTCTTGTAATTTTTGCAATGTCAATATCTATATTCTTAATCTTGTAATGAAAATAAATTACTTACATGTAAATATGTTATAAATAGAAAATAAGTTATTTATACTTTTTGATATATTCAAAGTAATTGTGATAATTTAAATAACAATCAAGATTATAAATATCTAAATATTATTTTTGTGTTGAAATGCATTAAGAAAAACCATTGTTAGAAAATGGCCAAGTGTTCTTAATGTGAGTGTTTATTGTCCATCCACCCATGCAATAAATATTATGTTATAAAAAATTTAAAATATATCAATATTAAATTTTATCTTTTCACTAAATATTTTTTTTTTAACAAAAACGGTTATATTAAAATGAAAGAATCAGTAGAAAGGCACTGAACGAGATTACAGAGATCCGCATTTCCCCATCCTTAATCAGAGGACAGATTATGGAGGGATTTCCATGCTTATCATCGAATTGACCTTGAGATCAAAGCACCCTATATCTATGAATTTATTAGCTGCTCTATCCGCCCTCATATTGAGCTCCCTGAGAACGTGAAAGAATTCAATCTTCCTGAACCTTTTAGCCATATATCTAATTCTTTGTAACAGTATTTCCATCCGCTCACTTTTAGCCCTTCTTCCCCCTCTCATTGCCTGGATAAGCAGTCTTGAGTCTCCGATAACCGCAACATCCTCTGCTCCTACTTGTTGGACCTGTTTAAGGCCTTGCCAAAGCCCATATGCTTCTGCCATATTATTAGATTCATGACCAATACTCCAAGAGTATTCGATTTCAACTTTCCCACTGGAATTTATGACAACTCCACCTCCTCCCACTTTTCTCGGATTTCCTTTTGAAGCTCCATCAAAAAACAGTTTGAAAAGCTTCCGCTCTCTTAACCAATTCTCGAACTGAGATTTGTCCATTCGAATTTCCCAATCCTCCAATTTATTGATAGCTATACTTTTAAATTCCTGGATATTAAGGCTTTGCATCCAACTCTTTTCTTTTAGGGTCAACTCGGCTTTATTGGCCGGTATCTTGGTACTACTTATCACTTCCCCAAATAGAGCCTTGATTTTAGCATTTACCTTCCACGCTGGTTAGAGTTTGTTCTGAAAAATTCTCTTATTTCTTTCAATCCAGATACACCAGTAGACTATTTTAGGCAGTTTCAGCCAGCAGGCTCTAACACCCTTCTTCATAACCAGCTCTCCCTTATACAGTTTTTCCCAGTTGATGAAGAAATCCTGACTCCTTCCATTCCATTGAAGCCCCTCTCCACCATTCTGCATTACTTCCTTCCAGATTAATATGGAATAAGGGCATTTAAAAAAAAGATGAGAAATGGTTTCTGAATTTACAGCACAGAGGGGGCAGCGAAATGGGCTTGCTATCCCCCTTTTCTCTAGATTTTCTCCAGTTAACAACCTTTGGTGAATTAATGTCCAAATAAAAACATCAATTTTGGGCAACGTTCTGTTGTTCCAATTATTATTTCAGATCGCTGGATTCTCAGGAACGTTAAAGTTTGCAGCTAACTCCCTGTACCCATCAGCAGTTGAATAATTACCTGTTCTCTTACCCCAGCCATGTTGATCCTTCAGCTTGGTAGAAATCGGAGCTCTCCCTGCCAGGTGTAAGAGCAACTGCATTTTTTTAATCTCCAGCTCGGCAAGGCAGTCTGGCAATGTCCACGCTTTCCAGCGATAAGGAAAAATCTCCTCCCACGCAGAGATACTCCAGATCGTGTACATGCCTTTCGCCTCCATCCAATATTGCAGGCGAGGGAGGCGTGGTGGATAATTACCTAAAATCGGATCCTGCCAGAGTTTTATGTCTTTCCCGTTACTCGGTATCCAATATAAATTTCCTATAAGTGAAGGCAGCGATTTCTTGCAGAGGTAGAAGATAGAGGTTCCTTTTGTTTTCACATGTTCTCCTTCCAGGCATCTGAGCCTTGCACCTGAAAATTACTTGTTTTTGAGTACCAGACTACACCAGGTTGGCTTAGGAGCAAGCATATTCCAGAGTAATTTAGCCCCGATGGCCAAGTTTTGAAGTTTGAGATCCCTCAGCTGAAGACCTCCCTCAGCTCTTGGCTGCTTAATGGTTTTCCAACTTACCAGAGGATACTTTTTCCCCCCTCCATTGTTCCCCCCATTCCAGAGAAATGTTTTTAGTAATCCTTTAATTTGATTTATGATTTTGACAAGAGCAAGGAGAAGAGAGCATTGGTAGAGAACGTAGCTGTTCAAGACAACTTTAATTAATACAACCTTCCCGGCCAGATTCAGCCAAGCAGTCCCCCAACCCGATATTTTCCTCTTAATTTTTTCCACTATGGAATTCCAATCCGAGGACTTGGATTTGGTTTTGGTGATAGGCACCCCTAGGTAGTTGAAATATTCCCATCTTAAAACTCCCTTTATATTAAGAGTTCGGGATATAATAATCATTTCCCTCGGAGTAATATTCCATCCGAAGATCTGACTCTTCCTGTAATTGATTTTACTTCCAAAGGCTTGGCAGTAGCGATTCAGTTCAGTCTTGAATCGACCAGCTATAATCTGACTAGCACCCCCCATTAAGATGGTATCATCAGCGAACTGAGCGTGGTTGATGTCTTTGATTCCTCTGGCCAGCCTTATGCCTGGGAGCTCCTGCTCTAGTCTGGCGTTTTCCAATTGGAAGCTGAGTACCGAGGCCTGAATGGCATAGAGAAGGGGGGAAAGAGGGCAGCCTTGTCTCAGCCCTCTCATAGCTTGAAAAAATGGGGCAGCTCTACCATTAATGGGGGGGGAAATCCAGGGCTTGCTGATGCAGGCCTTGACCCAGGAGACAAAATTGGGAGCAAATCCGAATCTCAGCATTACTTGAAGGAGGAATGGATGACTAACTCTGTCAAAAGCATTTGCCAGATCTAGTTTCACCGCCATTCCTTTATCTCCATTCTTCAAGCTAGAATGGATGGCTTCTTGCACTAAAATGATATTATCCCAAATCTTCCTTCCTTTAATGAATCCGCCTTGGTTCTCCGGGATAATGGCTGGTAGGATATGCTTTAATCTGGTGGCCAGGATCTTCGTGATGATTTTGTAGCCTATGTTACATAGGGGGATTGGTTGAAACCTGTCAAATGTCTTAGCTTCTTTCTCCTTAGGGATGAGGGCAAAAAAGGCTAAATTCGTACTTCCTCCGATCTTGCTACAATTCTGAGACTTTCTGACCATTTTTAGTAAGTCTTTTTTAACAATGTCCCAGCAGATTTTTATGAAATTTACATTATACCCGTCTGGACCGGGGGCTCTATCCTCCTCCATGAGATCGATGGTTTCTTTGAGCTCTTCCAGCATGATGGGTTGATTCAATTGGATGTTATCTTTGCTTTTAATTGAGTTGGGCACAAGGTTCAGGAGCTGGGCGTCGCTGGAGGTGGGATGTTCAGAGAACAACACGCTGAAGAATTTGGTGGCTTCCATATTTATTTCATCAAATTGGTTAATTTCCCTGTCATTGACCATAATTTCTTGAACGCTGTTCTGGATTTTCCTGCTCTCAGTCATCTTATGGAAGTAGCTTGAATTTTGATCGCCTTCCTTCAGCCATTTGCACCAGGATTTGAGGCGCCACCATTCATCCACTTGCCTACATGCCACGTGAAGGTTCAATTGCAGCGCTATCTCTTTTTGTATGTCAGTGATATTCACAGGCTTATCCTCCATTTCGATCTGGTGCAGCTCCAACGCGTGGGCAACTTGGAGCTTGGCGCTATTTGGATTTGGTAGCTGCTTGGCCCAACTCTTCAGGGATTGTTTGAGCTTCCTCAGCTTCTGCTCCCAGACAAAGAAGGAGGATCCTGTCACCGGTTGGGCCCATGACTCTGCTACAATATTTAAGAAGTCCTTCTGCTTGGCCCACATTGGATTAAATTTGAACGGTATAGGCCCCAGATTTTTCCCAGGCTCCATTTCCAGAAGGATGGGCTTATGATCAGATCCTCTAAAGGGAAGGATTTTGGATGATATTATCAGGCCTAGAAGGAGGAAATTATCCTGAACCAAAAATCGATCGAGTCTGGCCGCAATGTGCCCAGGACCGAACCTCCTATTGTTCCAGGTATATTTCCCTGATGTTGGTTTGATGTCAACGAGCACCCAGGTCGATATGATATCTTCCACTAAGTCTTTGAAGGGGTCTCTGGAGATGGATCCCCCATGTTTTTCATTCTGGATGAGGGTGAGATTCAAGTCCTCGGCCACAATTGCTTTTCCCTACAGATTACTTTGTTCTTCACGGAGAAGAGTCCAGCATTTTAATTTTTCATTATAAGAGTTAGGGGCATAAATGTTGAATATACTTACCAGTGAATCATTGTCTTTTTGTCTCAGCATGGTGAGGATCCAGTGGGTGTTGTTTTTTATGACCATAGCTTCATATTTTCTGTCGTCCCAAAGGGTTCCTATTCCCTCGGAGGCTCCCCTAGAGCTTAGGGCGGCCGAGCCTTTTTTTTTCCAAAATTTTTTACTGGTTTGGAGGAATGCAGTTTCCTCCAACTTTGTTTCCTGGATCAGTAGTATGTCCGGTTCATGAAGGGAGATTTGATCTAGCATAGCTTCCTCCTTGCATTTGTTTTCGAGCCCTCTGCAGTTCCAGGAAATTACCTTCATTACTTACTTTTGGAGGCCGAGGGCATCCCTTTTCAGGCATGCCCATGTTGGTGAGTATTTCTTGGTTTTTTCAATAGCTTTTCCAAGGTTGGCTGGGATCCTTGCAGCTTATCCTTGTATGTTGCTTGATCCCAGACTTCTTTTCTAGATTTCCTTCCTTTAGTTTTTGCCATTCTTGGAGTTGTTATTTCAATTTCCCCTTCTTCCTCCTCCTCCTCTTCTGATTCCGGCTCTTCATCAGTTTTCCCCTGACTTTCTTCTTCTTTAGTTTCTGCTGTTTCTTCCTCATCGTCTCTCCCTTGGTCTGAGGAGACTATTACCGGTTCTTTGTTTTTCTCATGACTAGATCTATCTTCTGTTTCAATAGGTACATCCCTTTCTTTTTCTAGATCTGTAGACCTTGAAGGCTCTTGAGATTTTTCGGGAGGACTTGCTCCCCTCCCCTCTCCTTTTTTAGTCCCCCCTCCAGCTTGAGTTTTAGATCTAGATCTATTCACTCTATGCCATCCTTCCCCCTTCTCCTGTTGGATTTCCGTTGTCTTGGGTCAGTTTCGGATGAAGTGCCCGTACTCGTGGCATCCTCTGCATTTGAAGGGGAGATGTTCATAGTCCAGCTTTTGGATATGAGACCAGTTCCCCACCGTGAGATTTATTGCTTCTGGCAGCCCAGCTTCGAGGTCAACTTCCACACATATGCCGGCGCAGGCATATTGATCCTTTGGGCTGGCCATATCAATATATGTTCCCAGTGCGCTCCCGATAGCATGAAGGGATTTGGGGTTCCAACAATGCATGGGAAGATTGGGCAGTTTGACCCAGACCGGCACGGCTTTAGGGGTATCGGCTTTAGGGTCAAAGTTCGGTGACCAGCCATTGAGGTAGAGACCCTGCAGCCCCATGAAGTAGGGCCCATTCCTGAAGATTAGGTCTTTGTATTCTTTAGACTTGAAGTCGAAGAGGAAATAGCCCCTTTCGACGGAATAGGATGCAACATTTTTTGTTATTAGCGGCTGCCAGTTCCGTTGGACCCAGCTGTCCATGGTTTTGGGCGAGGGACATAGCCCTGTAAACTGCCCAATCAGAGCTCTGTCTGCCAGTGACAATGAAACCCGGATCATTTCCTCCGGAAGAAGGGCTGCCTCCGGCACATCTTCTATTCTTTTCACAAACTTTGGAACTTCTCTTGTGCCTGATCTTTTGGCGTGGCTGGAGATTAGCCTATCAAATGCTTCTGAACGGTTAGGCATTGATCTGCCTACCTCCTCCACCATCTTGCTGCTTCCGGGCCAGCTTCAAACCATGGATTCCGAGGGGGGGCCTCCAGAACGGTCCAGCAGATCCGGCCATCCCAATAAACTGCCAGATCGAAGAGTCAACAGGCTTCAAGATCCTCTGGCCACCTCGTTATTCTGCTCGCTCTGCTTCAAGTTGTTGCAATCGGTTCTCCTAGGCCTCGTCATCCTTGGCTCAATTGCATGCATGCAACCTTTCAAAAATGTTTAGCTAACTTAACATTTTTCACTAAATAAATGTTATAAATATTGTTTTGGATGTTTTAGTAATTTCTGATATATTCAAAGTAATTGTGATAATTTAAATAACAATGAAGATTATAATATGTAAATATTATTTTTGTGTTGAAGTGCATTAAAAAAACCATTGTTCGAAAATGACCTAATATAATAAATATGATGTTATAAAAAATAAAAAATACATCAATATTAAATTTTATCTTTTTACTAAATAAATATTATAAATATTGTTTTGGAATTTTTTATTAAAAAATAGCAAAAACCAACCTTGTTGTTAGAGTATTTTATAAATAAATCACACATTAAATTACCTAAATTTGTTAGTTGTTTTAGCATTCAAAGGATGAAAGCTAAAACATTGACTTATTCACTGAATGTTTTCAAATTTAAAAACTATGTACAAAAGCCTTTTGTAAGAAACTTATTTTCACTTATGAAGTTTGATATAACTTATTTTCCTAAACTAGATT
The DNA here is from genome assembly GCA_001517045.1 of Pseudotsuga menziesii. Lineage (NCBI taxonomy): Eukaryota > Viridiplantae > Streptophyta > Pinopsida > Pinales > Pinaceae > Pseudotsuga > Pseudotsuga menziesii. The sequence continues at coordinate 355,187 of LPNX010356793.1, read as the reverse complement.
TCATTACATAAATTTATATTATCTACACACAACTTTCTTTATTTTTTGAAACATATAGAAATTCTTTTTGGTGTTTCATTTTCGGGCTTTTGGATATGCTAGTTAATATTTTTATCGCTACCATCGTTCACGTGACCACACGAGTCACATGACCACCAGGTTAACATCCACCTCACAGTTTAGAAACAAGATGACCTCCTCACAGCCCCAGGGTATGCCACGCATCTGGTTCGCTTCTGCCATCAAATTCCACAGGTGCGCATGCTATCAACATCATAAGTTCATCATATCAGCACTGAAATCTGCAAGGGCTTCCACCCAAGGGTATGCGACGCATTTGGTTCGCTTCTTCTGCCATCAAATTCCATAGGTGCGCATGCTATCAACATCATAAGTTCATCATATCGACACTGAAATATCCAAGGGCTTCTAGATTGTCACTGAATTTGAGGATTTAGGATGACATTGGTTCGATTCATAGAGAGTGGGTAGAATTTGGTCTGATTTGATTTAGGGTTTGGTAAGTAAGGGTTTTCAAGATGGTGGGTTTTGAAGAGATTTTGAGTTTAGATGGAGAGTAGGAGGAGGGCCCTCTTTTTTGTTCCAGAGATGGCAGTGATAACGAGGACGTATTGCTTGCTCAATTTCTCAAGTCCGAGGTACTTGCTGTAGATTCTGATGAGGTATTGGTCTGATACTTTTCTGGTAGTAGAGTCTTTCAAACTTCTTGTATATAATGTTTTACTGAAATGTTAGTTTTTTTATTAGGGTAGATTCCCATTTTCTGGTTAGGGTTACAGTGGCATTGATAATGGTTTGTTACGACGTGGAAAAACGTTTGGTTGTTATGGCCGTGGAGGTATGATGTCGATTATTAGAATGCATTTTGTGTTTAATAGTTCGAAGCATAGCCTCAGAGAAAATAGAATTAATTTTGTATATACATCGGTCATATGGCTAATATTATACCTACTAGCATAATAGAGCTCATGTATATCGAATCCAAACATAGGACATTGATTAGTTGACCTATCTCGTTAGAGAAAAAGACTATCTTATGGTTTATGTTTGTGTGACGGTTACTATTTTCCATGCTTATGCTTTGTCTGAGAGGGATCTATTTTTCTCTTGATGTTTGATAGATCCGTGTTTAAATGTATTTTCAAATTTCTGCTCCATTTGCTCCTCTCATAGGCAACATATGCAACAAAGCAAAGAGATGACTCTCAACCATAGCCTCTTGATTTTGGTTTACCTTGATAAGTTCTCAAGGTATGTCATCATTCTTGATCCCTATTGAAGCCACCACAATAGCTATAATGTTGATGTGGATGGAAGCTGTGGGAAACTAGCAGGTGCTGTAGTGGGAATCAAAGGCCTCTCTCCTACCCCAAATGCAGCAAATACCTATTGATCCTCGACACGTTCAAGGTGCCTGTTTGAGACCAGGTTGTGTGTGTGTTTGTTCATTTGCTCCTGTTGTGAGGAGTTCCAATTATGGTGATTCTGATGGTTCCTATTTCTTGGAGCTGGGTTGAGCTCACATGGAGACATTGAATCCAAAGAAAGAGAACCAGATTTAATTACTTGCTATTATTATGTCATATGTTTCCGCCACAATAGCTATAATGTTGATGTGGATGAAAGTATGGGAAACTGGGAATCAAAATGTGCTGCAAAATGGCGTTTGGACCCTCAAAAGTTATTGGACGACCTTTTATTGATTAAGTGAGCTATTCTATAGTCTAAATGTTAATTCCCAACCATTTCCTAAAGTCTTTATCGAGCACTTTTTCTTGGACATATATTGGTATTGGTTTTTTATGTGGCAGCTAGGGAAGAACAATCCATGGAAAGTACTGAGTTGCATAGCATTAATGAAATATTATGCCCATATATACACCATTATATGTACATAGTACATACACGATCACAGAAAGCAATAAAGACCGAGCTGTACAGTATCAATGGCAGTATATATACATCATTGTATTTTTAATATTTTTTATTTTTTAACATCTTGCCGAGCTGTATAGTATCAATGGTAGTATATACACCATTGGGTTGAACTCCGAGGTTTAGAAGATGAAGATGATATTGGACAACTAGGGGCACTTGAGGATGACAAATATGGCTTGTGTTCTATTTGTGACAGGGATGAGGTGATTCCCGAACCCCCTTCCATTCGATGTTCTGAAAGTAGTTTATTTTTATTTTTATTTTAATCTCTTAATTTTTTATTTTTTGGTATCGCTAACGAGTGAGTATGAATGTGATGATGGATCTTTTCTAATTTGTCTAGATTCTTACATTATTGACATATTATATTAATGAATTTTGAAGTCACTGCTTTGCAATTTGAATATTTTAAACAATTATCATGATTTATGTTCATTTTCTTTTGTACAATTCACTAAGATATGAAAGACAATTGTGAATTGTGCAGGTTGAACAGTCATCAACTGCATCTGAAGCTGATAATATGCCAGAGATATCCTACTCTTTTATGAGGGTTAGTGTTTCTATGGACCCCCTGAAAAGGACACAAATCATTAATTGAATAATTGCACTAGCTATTTGCTTTTTTGTTGTAATACCTAATAAGCTCAGTAACAACAGTTTTCAAGTTCTATAAAATTTCTGATTAAGTTCTTAGCTGCTTGTTGTGCTGAACGCTTTATTAATCAAGCTCTATAGTTGGGTCAATATCGGACTGACTATTGCCTCTTTTCCAGTTTTACTTATGACATATCAGTTGATGTTCTCCATGTGCAAAACGATAAGTAGTGCCTTTAAATTTACTTTGGGAACTCATAAGACAGTTTGTGCTTATAGGGCATTACTAGAATCATGAATTACATAAGCTTTTTTGATAAGCGGTTCACTTTTATGAAAATGGAGAGTATATATCCTGCCAAATATATGCAAATAACGTGATCAGAAAATAGAATTAACAAAGCTGTAGACATTGAAATACAACAAAAGCTGGACAAAAACATCACATCTCTAAATGCATTTACTCCACCACAGTAAAGATAACCTTATATACAATATACATGGATGGCATTATACCATAAAATCCAAACCAACAAAGATTAAAATCTAGTATTCCCCCCAAAACAGAGCAAATTCAACACAACGAATATGGCTTCAAGCAGTTGAAAGCTCTCTGGTTTTAGTTTGAAAGAAGTAAAAAAATCAAGAGGTGCTGAATGTAATCCAGTGAAATTGAGCAAATGCCAAATATAATATCCTACAATGCCTTTGCAAGGGAAAGGTTTTTGTTTTCTCACCCTGTTCAAAGGATGGGAGGAAATTAAGTTAATCATGTCTCTTGCTCGGCAGGCTTGATAAACATGGATAAGGGTAAAAATTCATATCATCCAAAACCGTTGATTAACCAAACAAATTTAGGATGTAAATTGCTCCACACTCATAAAACTTAGCGAGTGAGCAGTACGCTCATCTGATTGCTGTATCCTCACAAGTCTCTCCTACATATCTCAGAATGCAGGAATGTCAAATGCTTGTGAGATCATATCTCTCATTGATGGGTTCTCTGAGAAATTGATGAGAGCTTCAGCTGCATTATCTTTGAGCTCTTCTGATTCGTTCTGTAACAATGATAGAAGTATAGGGATAGCCCCAGGCTCTACCAATGTTAGTCTGTCAGCATGATCATAACTCAACTGTGCAATAGCACCAGATGCCTTCTCTCTAACATCATCGTTCTCATCCTCCAACAGTCTCAACAGTAGAGGGATTGCACCTGAAGCTCTGACAACATAAATAGAATGTTTGTAGCCAGATAGATCCCATACAACATCGGCTGCTGCAGCTTTGCTTCAACATTGGAACCTTGAAGTATCCTCACCAAGTGCTCCGCAATGGCTATAGAATTCTCTTCGGCAACTGCGAAAATGCAAAAAACATCTTCAGCAATTTCCTTTCCTTGGGAATTGCTTCCTTCAAGCAATTCAACAAAGAGGGGAATGGCACCTGCCTGACCAACGGGCCTAAGATAATCAACATGGGCCGATATTATTCCAAGGGCATTCCCAGCCACAAGCTTTGTAGCCAAATCATTTTCTTGTAACAGCTCAATCAACACAGGAATAGCACCAGCGTTCACGAGCATCCTTCTAACTCTTCTGGTGACACTGTCCAATTGCCTGAGCTGACCTGACTCTAGATGCGATTCTGCCTAATCTAGCTGACTGGATTAACATGGGTATTCCACCCAAACTGGCCTTTGGGATTGGGGATTTGTGCAGTTAGGTGTTTCAAAAAGCTATATGTATAAAACATAAAATTTTGAAATAAAAGATACATTATAGTGAATCAATGAAGAAAAGGAGGAGAGACCTCCATTTCTTAATCATAGAGAGAATTTCATTTGTTTGAAGAAAGATTGCAATGATCTGCAAGCTTAAGGAAAAATGACTCCTTTGTCAGCTCATAGTGCAACTCACAAGTCAAGCCAACTTTATTTTAGTTTCAGTTTCGATAATTTGAGTTTCCAAATGATTAATGACCCAACCAAATTTCTAGACAACGAGATCATGACAGTGTAGAAACATGCTGGTTCTTTTTGAGTGTTTTCATAATAAGGCCCTAACACCTCACTTCCCCATTATGTGACATTTAAGGGAGTTGGATTGGACATGTTTCCTTTACACAGGTTTGGCTTGAGAAATTGAAGATTCAAGGGATAAGAAACTTAGGCAAACATGTCCTAAGTGTTAGGCATGTGTGAACCAAAGTTGCCTATATAAACCTTGGAAGATTGTATTATTGTCATATTTAAATTTTTTTAAAATTTCACAACTTAATCCATTGCTTATTGTTTTTGCTTATTGGGTTTTTCATTTTGTTTCTTCTTAGCCATAGCAGAAAAAATACTGTCTCCTAGGTTCTCTTGGCTCAAAAACAACTTTTCTCTGTTGCTGAGTTGAGACAACTTGTGCTTGAGTTACTCTTTTCAGTTGTGTCAAACTCACCAGCAGTGGGTGGAAAATTTTCTAGCAACAAGTAGATTTACCAAGAAAGCAAATAAAAAACACTAATTTTGATCATTTTCTTCTATCAAGTTTTTTTTCCGAGTCAAAGTCCAATTGTAACACTGGTCTTGTAGATTTTTTCATCAACTTTAGCTTTTCAACCATAACGATAAATTAGGCTTTGAGAGAGAACCTTGATAGACAAGGCCTAGAGAGCAGGTCTTCACATAATTATAGATAAGACCTCGAGAGGAGGTCTTGGCATAAGGATATATTAGAACTTGACTAGGAATGGGGTTTAGTGTTTTATGGCCATTAGAAATTCAGGGTTTTGGAAGTTTTCAATTAAAAAACTGATTTTTTGGGGGATCACTGGGTCAATAAATAACAGGAAGTTTCAAGATCTGTTTCATTTTCCATGGGATCTATTTCAATGGCTCAGGATACATTTCCTTCTCTAGGGGATATGATTACAATGTACATGATGGAACCTAGGCAGATACCGCTGGATCTAGATTCGATCCATTGATCCTATCCAGTGGGTGGTGGATCCGGTAACATAGGGATGATGTCTTTGCATATTTGCATGATGGGTATGCTGGTATTTTTTATAGCTCATCATGAATCTATTTGTAAAGACTTATATTTTATTGCTATGTGCTTAGCTGCTACAGTCTTGAAGCCTAATTTGATGCCAAGTCCCTCACCTTTACATAGGAAAGATAGACTCAATTTTGAGGTACTTTGGCGTTACTTTAGTGATTCTTTCAGCTATCCTTAGAATCACTCCCTTATCCTATTTTTTGATTGGTGTGTTTGGAATTGAGATTTCCCTTCTCAGGTTGACAGACATTGACCACCTGAAACTAGCAATTTTCATACAACCTTGGCTGACAATGCATGGAAGTTCTGACTGACTTGGACATCAGCTTCACATTAAGCCTGTCCTGTTGTTTGATTACTGTGTGGAATTGGGATTTCACTTCTTAGGTGGACATGTGGTTACCACATGACACTAACATGTTTCATCAAGCCTTTGCTGACATCAACATGGAAGTCCCAGTTGACTTGTGCATCAACTTCACCTTAAATATTCGATTTGATTTTCTTATTTTGGACTATCAATCAACTGTCATTGCATTTACTACCTTAAGCAGATATAAATCTTTTGGGTTTGTATAATAACTGATTGTTTCATAGTCATTGGAAAGCTCCTTACATCATTGCAATCCACTCTTTTTCCATTATAGGATATCTTTTTAGCCTCTCAGCATATGGCCTCTTCTATGAGGCTTTGATTCTTACAACCATTTTCAGAACTTGGAACTTAGAACATCTTTGATCTTACTGTTCTATTATCTTTCTGTGACACATGTTGTATACATATATTCTCTACATACATTTGTAACAAAAATAATAAAAATATATTTTCAAGGCATTGCCTAGGCAGACACCAATTTGGTGTACGAGACCACCTTGTTTGTGGGACAAGGCATCCTCATCTATGTAGCGCTTCTAAAGTCTATGAAGTTGTACATACCCTCCCCCTCTCTCGGTTTCAATATAATGATTGATCACTTTATTGGAACATGTCTAGTTCTTGCGTTCTAATAATGTTGGTAAATCTGGACTATTTCTTGTGTTTTCCAAGTTGTGGACTAAGTCACCTCGTTCAAGTTCGTGTTCGAATTCGAAGACCTTGAAATTCGACAAAAAATCAGCAATAGAAATTTTGGCGATAAAATTCGATATAAAGATCGAATGACTATAAAATTTGAAAAAAAGACTATTTAACATCCCAACAAAAAAAACTTAAATTCTTTCCAAATCACATAACATCCTTTAGCTTAGATGCAAATATTAACAGGTTTTCAAACTAAGTTGTACACAACTAACCAAAAAAAATCATATCATATAAATTATATTATCAAACCAAAAGAAATTAACATTAATTTTTTTTTAAAATTTAAAATAGATAAATTAATATAAAAGAAATAAAAAGTTATTTATTTAGACTAGAAATAGCATTTATATTACTTAATCCCAGGAGAACAACATTTATTTTTATTAATCAAAATAATATTTATATCTATGCATCGTATCCATCCCCGTTTTCAGTTCCATCGATTATATTAACCATTGGCACCGCTTCACCTGCCTCAACGGAATGACAGCTCCAAATGTTGGCGCCCTCTCCTCTCTCACGAAATGGTTATGCCTCAGCAACTGCAAACTAAATTCTTCCTTTGCGACTCACGGAATGACAACTCCAAATATTGGCGCCCTCTCCTCTCTCACGAAATGGTTCACGACGGCAGTTCACTCACAGACTGTTGCAATGAGTAATGAGTTGACCTAGACATATTTTTGGTCATTGGATAGAGTTTACCAGTGGTCCGCATGGTTATTTTCCTTTAAAATCATCGAATTTCAACGATCTAGTTCGCCAGGCACAAAAAAACGGCGATTTTCGATTTTTATGGTGAAAAATTGCCGAATCCGGTGACTTGGGTTGTGGAGTTGTTGACTCCCCATTTTGTATTTTTGTCCAAGTATTTACTAGGTCTCAAGTTGTGAGTTTGGGTTGTAGTCCTTTTCCTTGAAATGTTGTGGCACACGTATAACTGTTCTGAGAATATAATCTAAAAGGGTAAAATTGCAAGTTTCACAACTACTTTTATTTGCTGCAAAATCTGCTCATGGGGAACTGATAAATTTATAGTGATTTAATCTATTGTTTGTATGCGTCCGGACTAATATATATATTGTGTATTTAGTCTATTGTTTGTAAAATCTTTCACAGGATCTTGGGTGGGGTGCTTGATTTCTGTTCATAAGATTAGGGTGCATTCTAAACGATAAGTAATGTTTATGTAATATTAATCATTCAGAAGTCTGAGGATGTAGAGACTTCTGAGCTCTATTGTGAACATACGATTTAAATTGTCTTTAATCTAGCCCTAGTAACACATACTTCATAGATGAGCGTATACATCAGATCTCATTTTGATTATGCTTTGAATATTTGGTTACCAAAGCTCAATCTACTGACAACATATCCAAGGTCCATGTTTATTGTGATTCTTGATTGGTGGTCAAGTTGTAATTGTGAAGTTTTTTTTGGCTCATCGGAATGTATGAAGGCTCTTCATGTGAATGCAATCTTGTGTGCATGCACATTTTTTTCTTTGTGAATAACATGAACACTTAGATTTTATCTTTAATGCAAGGAGAAGTCTGTCAGGTTGCTTTTTCCTTCTGATTTACCAGGTATCAAATTGACGTTCTTTCTTGTTCTGCTTGATTTTGCAAAAAATGTTTAATATTTATAGTTTTTTTTTGTGTCAAGACTATGTCCTTTTCAATTTTGTTATGAATTTTTTTGTTAGGCTCTAAATTGTTTTGAGAAGTAGAGGTTTCTAATTGGTTGGGTCAGCAGATACTAGATGCTGAGATTGAACAGGAAGGAAGAAAATTGTGGCAGCAAGAGAAACTTTCTCCGGTGAGAGCACTAGACTCTAAACCGCTTTACAGCCACTCATCATATCCTCCACAATAGTGGTCAGGTGATCCAAAATTTCCTTGGTCATCATTCACTTCATATCCTCCACCACACTTGCAAGTTGCACAAAATCAACGACGTCACAGGTCCTATCTTGGTCAAGCATCACATGTTGCTTTATCTGGGCCACCTCAAATGCCACATTATCCTTGACCCCAGCCTCATTTTGCAGGAATTATGCCATCTGTGATCTAGTATGGAGGAGGGGTGCCTCAATAGAGCTCTTCCGGTCATGTAATGGGTACTCAACCTCAACAAGGTCACCGGCTGAATCAATGTAATATGCAACCAGGAGGGCCATCAGGGATAATAACTAATATAATGCATCAGGAAATGCCCCAACCCAATGCTTTGTTTCCACAAGTACATGTATTGTTGCAGCAACAAAGATTTCAGGCCATGCAGAGTGGTGTTCCTCATTTTCTACCTGTGCCAAAACAACAAGTATTCAATTCACATCTTCCTCCACCTCCCATGCACAGATATAACGAGCACATATATAACGAGGCATTTTTGGTTGGGGATTTTTAAGTCTATCAAAACTTGTGCCCCTAAGCTACAATATGTGCGTGGAAGGGGATTGGCTTCTACATCCATTACGTCATAAAAATTAAGAAAGAAGGTATTAATGGACATCCTGACTATATACTATCGATATTCAATATGAAGATTGACTTGGGTTATCAACAACTTGAAACAAAATATTTTCTTCACCTATAAACATTATTTGGCCATTCAATGATCTTTAACACATGAGATTATAAGAGGACACATGCGAATGGTCAATAGGAAAAATGGTGTTGCTTGTGCAAATTATGATGTGCAGAAATTTCGATGTCTCACATAGTTCAAGTTTCAATTTCAAAGGTATACTCTCTCCACGTCCAAGTAGGTCTTAGTTTCAAAGGTATCATTCCTCCATGTCCAAGGGTTTCAAGGTTCTCTAAAGCTACCTGAAACTTCGAAAACTTCTTTTGGTGGAAACTTATTTTCACTTATGTTGCGATTTAGAAGTTTGATGTAAATTATTCACTTTTTTTCCTAGATTTGCTTTCATCACATAAACTTATATTATCTACAGACAACTTTCTCTCATTTTTTGAAACATATAGGTGTTTCATTTCCCCTGCTTTGAGGGTATGCTAGTATTTCTTTGGTTTTTTAATATCTCTTTGACATATACTATCATTAATACTCTACTCTACTATCATTTACTTTGCTGCTTGGTGCTTATTATTTTCCACGGTTGGAAAATCCCAATGTAGCTTTAGGCCATTGGTGATTTGTAGGACATTTGTCTTGTGCAAATGTCAGCCGTGGTCTCAGGTGCTAGAGTTGTCTCCAAAGTGACGACCACCAATGTATGTGCTTTTCAAAATTAAAATTTTTCAATGTTTGTGCTCCAAGTTCTACTTCTTTTTATTTTTATTTATATATCATTTTGTGTCATGGTAGCTTCAGCCTTGGATCTGCGATCAGTCTTAGGCTTGATGTTAGAGGAATCCTATGCAATCGGTCATGCTCACGGATCTGGTCATCAAAACATGTGTAGTGTGCACTGACATGGTGGTTCTTCTACAACATTTTATTTATTATTTTTCAGTTTATCATGGTCAGTTTTAATGGCGGATTTTTTCTATGTCAGGATTCAAAAATCTTCCAGTGCTAGATAGCCTTGAAGTCTATTGTATTTGTCTCTACAATTTTCTTATAGTTATTTGAATGCTGGTAGCTTCTCCAGATACACCCTTTCTGCAACTATGCATGTCGGAAAATTTATTTATTTATTACTTAGATGATTCTTGATATCGATTCCGATCAGACTTCTCTATTTTCTTGTCAATAATACGATAGTGGAATGAGCGAAAATTAAGAAGTTTGAGTGGATGGCCTCCCTGCCTGAAGATTTTATGAGTTGGTCAATGGGGAATGGAGCATGCTCTAGTTAGTTCTAGTATAGTTATTGTTCTAATTAGGTTTGTATAGATCTGTATTTGCTTGGGATACTTCCTTTGGTAGTTCTGGCAGCTTGTTGGTAAGCTGGTTCCTTGTGTCTATTCTGATGACAAAAGACTAGAGCTAAGGATGATTGTATAACAAAACATAATAGAGTTTTACTGGGCTTCTAATGCTGGGTGGTATCTTATAGGAAGCCCACACTAATTTCTATTGGTTGTCGTAGGTTCAAATATGGAGTGGATGGGTAGGGTGTGTTTTTATTGAGTGGAGGGGTTCAAATCTGGAGTGGAGGGGTAGGGTATATACATGCTCTTAAGCTTCAACAGTCAAATCGTTGTGCAGAGGGGTTCTGACTCCTTCACCCTATAAATAAAGGGTTTTCAATATCTCGTACAAGAATTTGGTATCTATATTGACCATGACTTTAAAAATAAATTATTATTATATTGAAATATATATTCATATTGAATACGAGTGGTTAATTAATGATTTACATGTTTTATCACATGTTGAAGAGGTGAATTATAGTAAAATTGTGAATAGATATGGCCAATAACCTAACTAATAATAATTCTCAATTAGGTTGATTAGAGACTCTAAGAAGACCACATTGTCTATAAACAATAGTAATGCATTCAAGATGTGGTGCAAGGTCCAATCATCATCCGTAAGTGATAGTATGCTTTTCTAGCGGTGGACCTCCTTGTTAACGGTTTTGTGAATGGAATTTTCTCAAAAACAATAATAGACTTTGGTAGATAAATGATTCACCTCATTAAGAATGGCTTTGAGAGTTAAACCGTACTTCATAGCACTTAGAATAGCAAGGTGCTTTACAGCTTAGTATGAGGCAGATATTGACACGTAACATGAGTAATGGTGATGTGGCAATTATAACCCACATCACAAAAAAACAAGTCGACTCATAAAATAAAAAAATTAAAATAAACTTGGGTAATCATGACGTGGCAATTATTACCCACATCATAAAAAATAACTTGTAGACTCATAAAATAAAAAATTCAAAACCAACATAGATCCATCGTAATTATGGATTTATTAAATACGGATCTATTAAGCATGGAGAGGGATCCAAGTTTTTTAGGTGTAATTTTTTTTATCTTAAATATTTTACATATTAAGAAAAAAAATCAAACTTCAATAAATTGGATCCCTCTTGGTGCTTGATATATCGAGTTTAAGATGGATCTATGCTCATTATCATGGTGTTCTTGCAAGGTGAATGAGTTAACTTCTTATTGGTGATGCTTTGCCCCATTCTTACATTGAAGAGTCTTTAGTATTTTTTAAAGTTTTGAGGTACTGAATATAGTATATTTTCCTTATTGTATTATATTAGTGGATCTTTAAGAGAAAATGCACTTTTGGAGAATAAAATATGTTTTTAATTAAAGTTTATGCTAATTTGTCTTTGAAGTGATCGCTTAATGTTTATTGATTTAGGAGGATGTGGGCTCAAGGCCATATAAAAGGATGTGTGTGGAGGAAGAAGTGAAAGGTGGTCAAGAAACAATATTTGTGGAGAAAGGCTTGGACTGCACTAAAGATGGGAATCATCCATTCAATACAAGTGAAATTGTTCCAAAATTGTGGCCATCTTTTCAAAGTCGAAAAGAAACTTGTGGAAGTAGTTGGGATCCTAAAGTTAAACCTAACATAGAAAATGGAGTTTTCAGCAAGATACCTGCTGAGTTGTTTCCAAAATTTCTTAAATTTTTATCTTTAGAGGTGAGGAGAGTGGCTGCTTAGAAAATCTCTTTGATGACAAGAAGAATTTGAGTTCATAGAACTAGTTAATATGTGATAATTAAAGTAAAGCTTCCAAATATATGCCCCAGGGGGTAGCAGTTGACAAAGTTTGACTGGTTGTAGGATCTTGTAACCTATGCTTTAGTTTGCTGATATTTGAACTATGCATCATCAGATGAATGTATCTGGTGCATGCTGTAAGTGATTTTACTTTTATTTTCTAGTTGGTTAACTTGAAGAAAGATGTTAAAGCTAAAAAATTTCTTTATGCTAAAGCTTAATGATGTTAAATGTTCTTGTATGTATTCATGTTGTGTATTTGGTTTGGAGGAGTTTTATTGTCCTCTTTTTAGTATATTTGTTACTTTTATGAAATAATTACTTTCTTAGCAAAAAATTGTTTTGTCCAGTTTTTTTCATTGGATTTTTTACCATTGGTATCTGACAATATTGAATTCTAATTCATTTAGCTTTCACCTATTGAATTCTTTAAAAATCCAAGCAATAATAACAAGGATCACTAGGACTGCTATAGGCGTGATGTGTTTTCAAAATTAGGGACTTGAGTTCTTCTCTTGGTTTATATTAAAATTTGGGTTATCTTAATCATGAGTAGGTTTTATTTTTTAAATGTTGCTTGGATCATAGTTATAGATCGCAATTACCTTCTCTTTGGCCTTTATAGTGCGGTATCAAGTATTATGTTCAATATTATCAAATTTGAAATCCTTTATGCAGCCCAATAAATTTTTCGTTTTTTGATAAAGCAATAAATCCATGTCAATCTCAGAGAGGGTCAAATGGTTGAATTAGATGTTAGAAGAACTGAGGTATTGTGAAATTCGCAAAAAAATTTCAATGCAAAGTTCGTTCATATATTGCTTGGAAATTATTTCTTGCTTTGCACAATGCTGCCATTGATCTTTAGGCCTTATGGAGAGGTATTTCATGTTCATGTATTTGTAGGTCTGCTGGTTCTGAATGTTTATGCATTTTGATTACACCTGTTGTTTGTTGGAATTATTTCTTTTGCCATGTTAAATCTTGTGAAAATGCTATGTACATTTTTCAGTTATTTGTTTTCACTTTTTAGTGAGCAACAAAATTTATTGCTTAACATGTGTTGTTTGTAGGTAACCTTACTCACAAGCTTTATAACAATATGAGGAGGGAGGGTGCTGCAGTGCGGATACAGAAGCACGTGCACAGATATAAAGCTCAAAAATACGTGAAGTGCGGATACAGAAACACATGCTCAGATAGAAAGCTTAGAAAGAAGGCCATTGCGTATGAAGAGCCTGATGCCGAGGCTTTCCCATCGAGTATGAAGAGCCTGTTGTCGAGGGTTTCAAGCTGCTAAGTATGGTTTTGAAGCTGCTGTGGGATCTAAGTATGGTTTAACAACCAAGTACAAGTGGGATGGTTTAGCCATTGTAATATTTTTAAAAGTCATCGACGTACTAGATGATTTTCATGTAAAGTTATATGGAGATAGTTTTTGAGAAAACTTATATTTATTGTAATACTTGACATTTCATATAATATAATTTGTGCAGTTTAAAACTTATATTGTTGTACTTTATATTATTTTTGTAATTAATATGACATTGCATAATTAAGATGTGTATTAGATGATGATAAATAATGTATGATTATTTTTTCAATTTAAACATAATATCATATTAAGAATTTATATTGATTAATAATGGACACCATTAAAACTACTAAAATATAATAACCACACATAAAACGACTAAAAATGACTAAATTAGTGACCAATAAATGAGATTAATGACCAAAATTTGCATATAAAATGACAAAAAATTGAGAGATACGTAACCAAACAATGAGATATAAATGACCAAGAAAACGACCAAAATTCGCATATCAATGACCAAAAAACAGTTTTGGTGGCTAATTTACGGTCTTTTATTACACGACCAAATTTGGTCATATTCTAGTTTGTCATGTGGTCATTAATTTGGTCATAAATGTAGACATATATTTGGTCATTGATTCAAATATATGACCAAATTAATGACCAAATATATGACCAAATTAATGACCAATTGACAGGCTATAAATGACCAAAATAAAAATGACCAATTTTTGTCGCATAATAAAAGACCGTAAATTAGCCACCAGTGATCGCCAAACCAAAAGTGGTCATTGATATGCTGATTTTGGTCATTTTTTTGGTCACTAATCTCTCATTCTCCATTAGTGTGAGGGAGACTTGGTCCTTTTGTGGGATCAACCGAAAGAACCATTGGGGATAGGAAAATTCAATCCCATGTGGCGGGGTCCTTACGTGGTCAAACATGTGTTAGAGAAGGGTGCTTATGAGTTAGTGGATTACGAGGGAACGACCTTGGCAGAGCCTAGAAATGGGCTCTATCTCGAGAAGTACTACGCATAATTTTCATCCAAGGCTGCTTATTGTATATTATTCTATAGTTTTGCATAGTTAGGTATTTTTCTTATAGTGATCGGGTTTGTGATTAGTTTCTGTTTCTTTTGGCAGATGTCAATGGAATCTTCCACCTACATAGGATTCATGGATGGTGCAAGCCGTCACACTCAACACTCAGCCTCTATTCCTTGGGTGATTTATACTCCTATGGGTCATGCACTGTCTTTAGGAGGCATATGTCTGCAGCCATCTTCCAACAATGTTGCTGAATATAGTGCCGTTATTGAGCTTCTACGGGATTCCATTTCACATGGCGTTCTCTCTCTTAAGGTACGTCTTGATTCGGAGTTAGTAGTGTCATAGCTTAATGGTTTGTACCATGTTATAGATCCGACATTATTAAGTAGATTCTTACTTGTGAGATTATTAGAACAGAAATTTGACAATATAACATACATACACATTCCAAGAATTAATAATCAAGTTGCTGACTCATATGCTAAATACGTGTTAGATTGGAATTTGTTTCATTCACAATAAATTCATCACAAACACAATTTTTACACATGTAAATAAATAAAACGATCACCATAAAACTTTTTATATAAACATCCAAAATGTGGTAATACATATTGTCATGATACAAAATTGGGGCTCTCAAGCCACTAACATATAATACATGATAGTACAAAATGTATAGACTCCCAGGTATCTAATCTTGTGGAGGAGGAGGGGGGTTTTGATCATGGAAGGTCACTACAACTCTAGATAGTCGTCAGAATAATGGCACCCATGCTCATGGTACACCCACCATCTAGTACTGCATAGCCTCAGGAAAGTCCTCGACTTGCACCATGGGAACCCTGTGTGTCAGCCTCACAAAATTGGTATGAATGCTCTGGAGCGTCCGCTCCGCATCCACACCAGTGATATCATCTCCTCTTCCCCTCCGTCTATGACGAGGGAAGCCTTTCGTCCGTCGTGGTCCCACATCTACACACTAATGGTAGATGTCACTATGTATTGTCACGCAAAAATATGTCTTTTTATTCCATATAATCAGAAAACACAAAAAATTAAATAACTCAAAAATTTTAAAAAAGAGGGTCGAGATTCGTTACCTATATCGCCATATGCCGATCCTGGTGGTAGCGGCATGTCCGGGTCCCCTCGGAAATCTATCCCTGCATAGGGGTAGTCATCGATGGAAACTATCTGTTGTCGCCACCACGGAAAGAAGTCAGCTGGATAGGGGTTGGCCACCCTACTACCCCCCAGTCTGCACATCACATCTACCCAACGTCGTTGGGCCAGATCTCGAACCTCGTGAAGAGAAACGTCCACTCTAGGGCTCAATCCTGGAACATGTTCAAAGAAAAACATGCTTAATATACTGCTGAACCCAAATTTCCACACTCTGCCCACCTTACACTCACTGAGCTGATGTTTCATGTTGCTTAGTAGTGTAGTGCTCCAGTCATAAATCATGGGTCTCGTGCACTCCACTACATAAAACATCAGAGTCTATGAGGCCTGGTGGAGTGATGCCAAGCCTGCTATCCTGCCCAATGTCAATAGTATGGCCTTTAGGCCTAGCATCTATATAGCATTGGTAGGGACCTGACTCCCCACCTTCTCTGTGTCTGGATAGCAGTACACCACAATGTACTCATCGATAGTCAGGCCACCTCCTGGCCCACCATGAGAATGAAGGTTCACTACTTTCTCTCGTCGAGAAATCCCAATAATGAAGTATATGTCCTCCACCTCTATAGTGAGGGACATCCCATCTATTTGGAAGGACTCAGAGTCTGGATCCCAGTAATCCACCAGCATCTGCAATAGTCTTGGTTTGGCTCTCAAGCCACCAAGACACCAAAACTTAGAGAGTCCACATGCACGTAGAGCTTTTTGAGCCAGTACATCGGCCCTTACTACCTCCTCTACCTCACAATGTTCATGCTCTCTCCACTCTAGGATCATCCTGCACAAAACATTCCAAATTTTCCCATTAGATTGCTTGAAAAACCTTATGCACGGCCTCATACATGACTGTTTTCAGACAGCCGCGTATGTACGGGACTATGGGGGCATTTTCTGCCTATATCCAGCCCTATACACAGAAAAAACCTCAATTTCTGCATGGGCCGCAGTGCCCTTTTTAGTTTGGCCTAGAAAACTCAATTGACCATGGAATTTGATAAAAAAATGCATCAAAATGGAAGAGAAGAGCATGGGTAAGTACTTGGAAGAAACGATAGTGGATTCTACTGGCTGGATCTCCTGGAATTCGTTGTTGAAAATCTGAGCTCAAATGGGTAAAAATTTCAAATGTTTTATAATATTTTGAATTGTTTACTATTTAGAGAAATTTTTCAAATTTTTGAAAATTTTTATCCCCTTTCTTGTAGTTTCGATAATTTCTAATCATTTTGGACCATTTTTGACCTAATTCATGATGTAGAGGAACTTTTTCAGTGTTGTTTCAGCCATTGGATTGACCCGTTCGTGTCGATCTTAGGTATCATGTCTGAACTGACATATAGGTTAGGTTTCGTCACTGTTTGCATTTTGCATGACCTTATGACCATTTCATCATAACCTTAGGTACGAACCCACTCTATTATGTCATGGAACCTTCTTGCTATTTTAGAAATGGCATAATATGAGTGGTAGAGCTTCACCTTACATGGGTACTCTAGTTAGTTCCTTATTTGCATTTGGTACCCATGCTGACCTTTTCTCCTTTAGGGTGTGGGGGTCCATTGTATAGTATTTCCATGACATTTTGCAAGAGCCTCATACTCCTCTTGATCTTTTAATGGCCTATTTCCCTTAGGACTCCATCATGTAAATTTGTGAGTGCATTATCATGAGATTTTTCAGCCTTATTGACCTTTATGCCGGCTTCCTTGACATTGCGTTTCATCCATATAGTGCGAGCGTGTCTCATGTCTAGCCATGTAGAGCCATTTTTTATATCCTTTGTAGCTTGATTCCCTTTTTACCGAGAGGGGATTTTCCACTGAGTGTCGATATCCTACACATGTATCCTTGCATTGAGCATAGGTATGTTCCACTGCTTGGAACTAGTTTGTTTGCCCTTATGACACTCGTCTCCTCCTAGTTTATAACTATAAAGCAATTTTATTCTTTTTCAAGCTTTTTAAATATTTGAAAAAGTAAAAATAAATAAAAAAACCAAAAATTTGGACAAGGAAAGATGTTATCTTTGGCATCTATCAAGTCATGTCGCCTTCGAACAAAGCACTGTATATCACATCCATTGGTTGGGTTTATAGTTTGACTTTAGGAGCTGTACTCATTTATCGAAGTTTATCTCCACCGACTGGTTAAGCTTCTAGTCCCCATGGAGCCTCTGTCAATACCTCCTATGTCACATAGATGTCCCAGTTTGTATATCAAGTCTATGTTGCCTTCATTCAGTCACCATATGCCAGTATGCTCTTGTTCGAAGGAAGTTGAAGCTTGAGTCGACCATTCCTCAATTATCTTGACTTTGCATGTTGGCCATTCCTGGTATAGTTACTGGTTCATGTACCTTATGATCGAGTCCTTCCACATTATATAGCTTTGCTGAGTACCTCGTGTTGGATTATGGGGGATTCCTTAATGCCCTCCTTCCAGTGGATTTCATCCCATCAACTTCAGATCATTTATTCTGGGATTGGAATCTAGAGTCATTTTGAGTGCCTTGAGACTTGCAGTCATCAGTGGCAGGTTCTCTTGCCATCGACAGTCTTTGGGAATACATCAATGTCCCCTGATCGATGGATCCTCTCAAGTGTTCGACCTCAACACATGTATTCACACTCGTTAGTTTGCACTCTAGTACCTTGATTCCCATTTTCATTATCGGTGGGTGTTCTCGCGTCTATTAATGGTATACATTAATGACCGGTAATAAAATGATGGACTACTATGTTTGACCTCGACACCTCTATTCACATAGTAGGACATGTACTCGTAGCAGTTTGTGTAGAAGAATTTCCAGATTGGTGGCATCTCTTATATTCTACCTCCTTGATCGTGCCAGTGTTCATGAGATTTCAGCTCTTGTGAATTGATTCTAGTATATGTCAGACATTTCCAACCATTATGGAGATATTGATCTATTATATATCTTT
>LPNX010356793.1:321569-335702 GCA_001517045.1 Pseudotsuga menziesii | reverse complement strand
ACCTTTCATTACCCCTTTGAAAATATATATAAGGAACTCTATGGTACATTGAAGGCATATGAGAGAATTGAGAGCAAAGAAACTATAGTCCATTATTGCCGAAACTTGTGCTTGAGTCTGCATCCCTTTGTCCCTTGGAGCACTTTTGTGTTCTTCCCAAGCTTTCCTTTTGCTTGTGAGCTTGCTAATGAGAGATGGAGGATTGAGGTGGTGGAGGCCCAAGTGGGGGATTCAGTTTCTCCGGCTCGCAGATGTGTCGACAGATGTTGTATATATTGTAATCTCTAATTTATATTAATAGAAATATCTTTTTCTATCCAATAATGTGTGTTTGAATGAATGTTTTATCCATGTGATGATTTCAAATGCTTATACATTGTTGATTATATATGCTAGAATAGATCTAACACCCTGATATATAGTATGCTTGTATTGTTTACTTGTTGATGAGGAAGTAATCTATCAATTCAAGCTGAATTTGGAAAGCTCAATGGGGATCTACTTCAACCATCCAAAATAAGGTACGAGGTCTGATCCTTTAGTGTAAGACATTTAATTTCTATCACATATTGGAAAGGATTGATTTCTAGAATCTAGCTGTCTGTTGTTGTACTCCAAGCCATAGGAATTTCTCTCCGTAACACTTGAAACTAGTCATGTGCTTGGAGGAACCACTATCAATTAGCCAGGCATCATTTCTTGGTGAGACTGATCTGGTTAGGGAAGAGAACAAAACATACTCTTCACTAGAATATTCATCATTAGAGAGAATTTGAGGTAAAAAATGGGCCTCAAAAGAACCAAAATGCACTATAAAAATAAACCAATTACATTCTAGTAGATGACATCATCCCCATGGTTGAGGTGGCATTGCATGAGTTAAGAATGCTTATTTGTCACATTTTCTATGGTGGATGAAATCCCATAGTTAACCAAGGTAGTGGTACAAGTACTTTTAAGTCATAAAGTGAAGTACTCACAATAAAAATCATTTCACACTTTTTCATAAAATAATATTATTGTTATTTTCAAGTAAAGTAGTCACAATTCACTTTCTCATAAAATAATATTATTGTCATTTTCAAGTAAAGTACTCATAATTCATAAAAATGTCTTTTCACATTTTTTTATAAAATAACATATTGTCATTTTCATGTTTTTTAATTTTAAATTATATATTCACTCAATTGTATTTAATATCATAATGTCAAACTAATATATATCTATATATAATTTTGTACTTTTAAAATAAATTAAATTCATGAATGATATTTATATGAAAAAAACATGTTTATGCATATAAATTAAATTCATTTTTGTTTAATTTTATTTACAGGTTCAAGACAAATAAATGCTAAAGGACAATAAATTTTTGGAAATTTACAATGAATCTTAGTCACATCATTGTAGAGTTATTTTATTAATTTTATTTATAGTCAATTTAGAAAAGTAACTCAACCATGGTTAATTATATTGTGCATAAAAAGTAGTGTAGGAGGTGAGTTGTCATATATACCTACTCCATAAAACCCCTAACTCATAATATTTTTGTAGTACATCTCTTAGGAGGCCCATTTTTGACCTCAAATTCTCTCTAATGCCTTCTTTGATTCCTCTTCTTCTTCTTGATGACTGTCTTCAGCAACATGTGCTTGAAACCTTCTCATCTTCTTTAGTCTTTCTACTTTCATGGGACAATTTATTGCAATGTGTCCTAACTTGTGACAGTTGAAGCATTCAAAGCTTGAGAAATATATTTTGGGTATTTTAAACCCTCGAGTCTGAGGAGGATGGTCATGACTCTTTCTTTTTCCTTTGGTATGGGAAGTTAAGGAGTGATCCTCATTGTCATTTAGTTTTTCTTATCTGGCTGATATTTTTTCTTCTTCTTTGACACATTCTTCCCATAAATTCCCTAATTTGGTTAGTTTCCTCCTTGGATGAAAGCTTCCCAATCTCTTGGAAGGAAATGTAATGTTTTCATTACAACTTCTGCATCTTCAACCATGTCACCGATTGCTTCTAATTGATCCTTGATTTGAGCTACTCTTGTAAAGTAATATTGCATAGTCTCTGAATTCTGATCTCTTACACTTTTGAGTTGATTTCTCAGGGTAATCTTCCTATTAATCTTTCTTCCTTCAAATAGCCCTGCTAGGGAATCAAACATTTCTTTTGGAATCTCCATGGAAGATACGCGAGGAATCAGATTTTCCTTGATTGAATCATCTATGATTCTTTTATCTATGATCATATCCTTCTTGTGCTTGGTTTTAGCTTCAACAACTTCTGGTTCTTTCACTTCCTCTTTCACAAATTTGTCTATATAATTCTCTTAGAGGATGAACATGATTATGTACTTCCATGCTCTAAAGTTTTTAGCCCCTTCAAGATTTACATCTAGCTTGGTATTCTTTGTCATCTTTAGAAAATTTAGAACCTCAAATGGAAATAGATATAAGAATACTTGTATAAAGCAACTCCTAGCTCACCTTCTTCCTGAGGTCCTAGGGTTTGGAGTAGAACCCCAATTTTGCAGCTGGGATTATAGGTGGAGATGAGTGGTGGAAAAGATGAACCCTCCTGATGAAAGGTAGACTATATCTTCATTTTTCTGAGATTGATGATGAAACCCTGGGAAAACGGAAACCCTTTTTTCCCGACAGCAGTAACAGGTCCAAAATTGAAAATTCTTGGAATTCAGTTTTGTCACCACAAAAATATGTGCCCTACTACTTCTCTCTCTCCCTAAGAACAACTTGAGTGATTGAGTACAAATGAGAGGAGGATCCTCCTATTTATATTATTCTATTGACTTGACCTTTAACTTGGTGGGGCCAACTTCACTAGCTATCAGGGCCAACTTGTCCAACTGGACATTACAAATAGCATTTCTTATAATGACACTTGGGTACTAATGACCTGACTTGCATTCAGAGGTTTACATTGTTTCTTTTGATGAAACTAACAAGACCAAACTCATCTCCTGGAGGAGGAATATAATACTACTAGGAATATCTTCTGAAGTCACAATAAATTAACATGAGCTGCCCAAAACTATTACATCGTGGAGGATTTGGGACAGACTCCTTGTTCGATGTATGCATTAGAAGTTCTTTAGACTTGTCCTTCGTAAAGGAAAGTCTTGTTGTATTCTATTGGTGTGGCCAATGGAATCTCTCCTTCTGTGATCAAATTTGAAACTCATGGAGTCCATCCCCACTTGCCTTACTATGTGTGCCTTTTGGTGCATGTAGAGTGTCTAAACAACACCATCAAGCGCACAGTGATTGATGAGGGAACTGTAGCTTCCATGATGTCTTTGTCATGTTAGAAGGGGTTAGTTTCTCTTGTGTTGTCTACGTTAGGAAACATGTTAGTTGCGTTTGATGGAATATCATTTCGGCTGCATGACATTCTTCCTTCCCTTGAGGTCCAATTGGGAGGGAAGACCATTGAAATCGAGGTCAAGGTAGTTGATGCACCCCTTTAATATAATATTTTACTGGGTAGGAATTGGATTTACAATATTCAAGTGGTCGCGTAATCACTCTTCCAGGTTGTTTTCTTTCCTTTGGATGGGAAATTTGTGATGATTGATCAAATATCCTTTGATAATTCTAGTTCGAAAGCATCGTCAAGAGCTTCGATCACAGTTATTGATCATTCTCATCTGACAACTGAGAATATTAGGGTAGGTATGTATACTTTGCTAGTGGGAAATTTTAGTTGTGTCATGCCAATCGTTATGATCGGTTCTAGTCTTGGTAATGATTCAATCTCATTGAGTTCAATTACTTTTCGCACTTCACATATGAAGGATCCTTGGACTCTCCCTTCTTCGAGCACTTCGAGGGAAGTTTCTATACCCACTGAGATGGACATGCCATTGCCTAAAACTATGGTGGCTTATCAAGATAATATTGATTCAGTTGTAGAGTCTAGTCCTTCCTTTTCATGGATGGAAGAGGAGGACCCGTATGCATTGCTTGCTTGGGCAGTGTCATCATCTAACTCGCATGCCTTCCTCGATGACATATTTCCATCGGATGAGGCTATTGTCGAGGCTATGTACATGAAATAACAACCTTGGGGAGAGTTGCATCATAGATCTTATTTCCTCCCTAAGCTTGATGATATTGAGCGAGATGACTTTAAGGTGATATTTAGTAAGAAAATTGGTAGGCCTGTGGTCCTATTAGTCTCTCTTGACAAGTATGCTGAAGGGAACATGGCTAACCTGTCACCAACTATTCCTATCAATATTTCTCGCATTCCTAGAAAGATTGAAAATGTGTACATTGGGGTGGATTGTTCCCCCCATGAGGTTAAAGAGTACACTGATATTTTTAAACAATTTCGAGATGTGTTCACTTGGCCATGTGAAGAAATGCCAAGAACTGATCCTCGCAATGTCGAGCATGAAATCAAAACCTATCCGGATGCTAAGCACGTTTGGCAACATTTGAGAGAAATGAATCCTAGGAAAGCACCTGTGATTAAGGAAGAGATAGAGAAGTTACTCAAAGTTGGCTTCATCTATCTCGTTCCCTTGATGGAGTGGGTGTCAAACCTCATTCCAGTGGATAAGAAGTAGGGAATGATCCAAGTATGCACCAATTTTAGAGATTTAAATCGATCCTTTCCTAAGGATGATTTCCATACACCATTTATTGATCAAATCTTGGATGAGTGTGTGGAGAGCAAAGTTTACTCATTTATGGACGGCTTCTATGGCTATAATCATATCCGAATTAAACCCAAGGACCAACATAATATTGCCTTTATTTTTCCTTGGGGCACATTTGGGTACCAGAAAATGCCCTTTGGCCTTAAAAATATTGGAGCCACGTTTTAATGGGCCATGACCTTTTCCTTTCATGACCTTAAACACATTATTGAAGTATATTTGGATGACTTAGTTTCTCACTCTCGTTTAAGGGTGAGTCATGGTTATCATTTGCATTTGGTTTTCTAAAGATTTTGTCCTTATAAAATTTGATTAAATCCCCATAAGTGCATCTTTTGCATGAAGGTCATTCACTTGTTAGGGTTCATGGTCTCTAAAGAGGGTATATGGGTCTATCCTTTTAAGATTGAGGCAATACTTTAGTTGTCTCCCCCACCTAACATTAGACACCTTCAGTGTTTGCAAGGTATGGTGAACTTCTTGCAAAGATTCATAGTTAAGTTTTCCAATTTGACTAGAGGCTTCATGCATTTGTTTAAGAAACACAATTTTTTTTTCTGGGATGATCGAGCCGAGGAGTCTTTTGATGATTTGAATAGAGCCTTGGCATCACCCCCCTTGCTTAGTCCACCCGACTATAGCCATGAATTTGTGATATATGTGGTTTCATCTCAATAGACGATTGGCATGGTACTGGTTCAAGAGAATGAGGAGATTAAGGAGCATGTCATCTACTATCTTATCCAAATCCTTATTGACGCGGAGCTTTGTTATTTCCATGTTTATAAGATGGCCTTATCTACCATCCATGTGGTTCAGTGTTTGAGATATTACATCCTTCTTTGCAAAACTTTCGTTATATCTCACATTAATTTGTTTAAATTCGTACTCACTCGAAGGATGATAGGAGTAAAATACAATAAATGGATTGTGATATTGCAAGAGTTTGACCTCGAGTTTGTTTCAAGAAAGTCGAAGAAGTCATTGATTCTTGATGAATTTATCTCTTATTTTCCGATTTTGGATGAAGGATAGGTTTACGAGGAACCCTTCATTGATGAGCACATATTTCTCATCTGGACTGCTAAACCATGGTATGGGGACATCATTGTATACTTGCAAACTTTGAAGGTTCACAGGATGAGCATCGATGACTACGTCATGTATCAAAGAATCACCTCATTGTGGATAACACTTTGTATATCTATGGGTTTGATTCCATTTTATGTTGTTTCTTATCTCACGAGGAGGATGAGGTTGTGCTGAATTATTTCCACGGAGGGGCGTGTGGTGGTCATTTATCTAGGATTTCTACAACCTAACAAATCTTGAGAGAAGGGTATTTTTGGTTGTCCATATTTAAATATTGTGTTAATGTAGACAAGAGGTGCCACCCTTTCTAGGTGTTTGCACAGAATATGCACTCTCACCATGCCCCTTTGCATCTGATCATCACCACTGATACCTTTACTAAGTTGGGGGTTGATTTTATGGATTGAAAACTAGCTTTGGATAGGGGCCACCAGGATATTATTGTGGCTATCGACTATTTCACAAAATGGGTAGAGGCTATTCCCACAGTTAAATCCAATGGTGAGATAGCTGTGCATTTCATATTCAACTAGATTATCACCCGGTTTGGAATTCTTAGAGAGATTGTCACTGACCATGGAAGGAACTTTCAGAACAAAATGATGGAAGAGTTGTCTTCAAAGTTAGTGTATAAGGAAGAGCATTCTTATTCTTACTATCCTCAAGCAAATGGATAGGTTGAAGCAGTGAACGAGTCACTTAAGTCCATTCTCCAATGAACCATCGCACAAAGAAATACTTATTGGCACATCATGTTATATCCTTATTTGTGGGACTATCGAACTACAGTTAAGACTGCCACCGGTTTTTCTCCGTATCAACTTATACATGGGGTGGATTCAGTTTTATCAGTTGAGTGCTAAATCCCTTCTTTGAAGCTATCGATGGAGCTTTTACTAGACACTTCTGCATTGGAAGAAATTTTGGTCCACTGAGAGCAACTTGATGAGCACCATCGAGATGCTTTAGTGGCTCTCAATATTAATAAGCATCGCGTTAATATCCATTTCGATAAGTCTTTCCGCCTGAGGATATTTAGTGAGGGTGAGTTAGTTATTTTGTGGGACCAAGCTAAGGAACCTTTGGGGGAAGGAAATTTTAATACCATGTGGCATAGGCCTTATGTTGTCTAGTGTGTATTAGAGAAAGGTGCCTACGATTTAGTCCATTATGAAAGGAAAGCCTTGGCGGAGCCTAGAAATGGGATCTTTCTTAAGAAGTACTATGTATGATTTTCAACCGAGGCTGACTTGTTGTATCCTATTGTATATTTTTCATAGTGTAGTTTTGGTTTACTTGTGGTTATCGAGTTTGTTGACTAGATTCTATTTGTTGTGGTAGATGTCAACAGAGTCTTTGGTTTATGTAGGATTCACTGATGGTGCTAGTCGCCACACTCAAAAATCAGCTTCGGCTACTTGGGTGATTTATATTCCTACGAGTCAAGTGTTGTCTTCAGGAGGAGTTTGTTTACATCCTTTATCGAACAATGTGGCGAAGTGTAGTTCCATTATCGATTTATTACATGATGCCATTTCACATGGTGTTCATTCTCTTGAGGTACATCTTGATTCGTAGTTAGTGGTTTCACAGGTTAATGGATTGTATCATGTTAGGGATACAACTTTGTTACAAATATTCTTGTGTGTCAGGTTGCTTGAACAACAATTTGAGAACATAACATACATCCATATTACAAGAAATTTTAATCAAGTTGTTGATTCATATGCTAACTATGTACTAGATTGGCATTTGTTTCACAGACAATAAGCATTCACAAACATTTACACTTGTAAATAAGATAATAATCAGTCGTCATAGGTATTTTTCATTAAAATATATGTCCAAAAATGTGGTGTCATAATACATAAGTGTCAGATACAAAAATGGGGCTTACAAGCCACCAAAATACACTACACGGTCATACAAAAAATATACACGCCAAGATTCTAGACCTGTGGGGGAGGAGGGTACTGATCATGGTAGCACACTATGGCTCTAGTGAGCTAGAAAAATAAACAAACCCATTCCCATGGTACTCCCACCACTTGGCGCTGCATGGCCTCAGGAAAGTCCTCGACTTGAGCCATGGGAACCCTATGTGTCAAATGAATGAAATTTATGTGAATGATTTGGAGAGTACGCTCTGCATCCACACCCATGATCTCATCTCCTCTTCCCCTCCATCGATGACGAGGGAAACCATATGGTCGTCATGGTCCCACATTTGCATGTACATGATAAATGATCACTATATGTCACCACACTAAAAACATGTATTTTTAATTCCATATATTAAAAAACAAAAAAATAATTATAATTAAAAAAATAAGTTGGAGTTGAGATTTGTTACCTATATCTCCATATCCATATCCTGGTGGTATGGCATGTCTGAATCTCCATGAAAGTTGATTTCTGCATAGGGATAGTCATTTATGTCGATGATCTATCTACGCCACTAGATAAATAAATCTGTTGGGTAGGGGTTTTCTACCCACACCTCTCCTAGTCTCCGCATCATGTTTTCCAAATGTAGCTGAGCTGGACCTCAAATTCCATGTGGGGGAATCTCAACTCTATGGATTAGCCTTGTTATTTTTTCAACATTAAGCTAGCATTATTAGGATCTTTAATTGAGAGAATAACAACTACAACAATCAAACACAAGAGACAATGAACATAGTGTTTTTCCTCGGGGAAACCATAAATGGAGAAATCCCCGTAACTTCCTTAGAGATAGAATCAACACCAAAATAGTAAAAGCCCAAAACAGTAAGTGATCTCCCGATAGTAGTAACCTTCTTCTTATCTATCCCTAGTGTCTTCTCCTTCCTCAACTATGTGCTATACTTGAGTGTGTTTGTGATGTGTGCTAAATAGAGAGTCCAACTCTCTATTTATACTAATCCCGGCATGACTAAAACCCTACTAGGGCCGACCTATACTAGGAGAGTCTAATAACCCTAGTGCCCTAGAACTACGGGGACTTTAACCCTTAGACAATCAGAGGGTTACCCACAATGACTTGACATGACTTGTTTACATTATTGGTCCTCCCAATCGGAACATTGGGGCATGACAACATGACTCAATTACATTATAGATACATCCCGGAATAAACATTGGGTTACAATAGATAAGATACATATATGAATACATTTTGAAGTTACAAATACATCAACACTCCCTCTTAACTACGAAGGTATTCTTTCAACACAATTTTCAGCACTGGTCTTCTCCTCTGGATCATCTTGTCATCTACATCTTCAAGTCTTCTTAGTCTTCAAGTCATCTTCATCTTCAAGTCATCTTCATCTGCAAGTCATCTTCATCTTCGAATCTGGATCATCATTCGATCTAGATCATCACTGGATCTGGATCATCATTCGATCTGGATCATCACTGCTGGATCATCATTATTGGATCATCACGAGTGCTATTTCATGATTCTTCTCGTCATAGGAAGTTCTATAGAGCCAACCCTTTTTCATGCTGGTTGTAGGCCTAGCCTCCATGTAGGTCTTCGTCAGCACTTATATTTGACTTGCTCTTCAGAATGGCCTACCCAGCACTTACATCTGACCTACTCATCAGAAAGGCATTCCTAGCACTCACATCTGATCATGTAGGAACCAATCCTATAATCATATCATAAAGGCCCAGCACTCACATCCGATCACGAGGGAACACATCCCACAACCCTATCGAAAAGGCTCAGCACTTATATTTATCCATGCGGGAACACATCCTACAACAATGCTAAAAAGGCTTTGCTCTTTCACCCATGCGGGAACACATCCTATAACCATGATGAAAGAGCTCTGCACTTACATTCAACCATGCAGGAACACATCCTACAACCATGATGAAAAGGCTCTGCACTTACATCCACCCATGCGGGAACACATCCTACAACCATGATGGAAGGGCTCTGCAATTACATCCACCCATGTGGGAGAACATCCTACAACCATGATGGAAGGGCTATGCACTTACATCCACCCATGCAGGAACACATCCTACAACAATGATGGAAGGGATTCGCACTTACATCCACCCATGCGGGAACACATTCTAAAACAATGATGGAAGGGCTCTGCAGTTGCATCCACCCATGCCGGAACACATCCTACAACAATGATGGAAGGGCTTTGCACTTGCATCCACCCATGCGGGAACACATCCTACAAAAATGATGGAAGGGATTGCACTCATATCTGATCTTGTAGGAACCAATCCTACAGTCATATCAGAATGGCCCCCAGTCCTAGACTGAGCTACCTAGTAACTGACCAGGTGCCTCCATTCTCGTAGAGAATGGCAGTTGCCCTTACATCCGACCTGCTCATTAGAATGGCCAACACCCACATCTGACATGGAAGGAACTTAATCCTTTAGCCATGATAGAATGGCTCAGCCCTTACATATGATCAAGTGGGAACACATCCCTCTATCACATCATAATGGCTTCTCAGTCCTGGACTGAATTTTCCTGGTAATTGGCCAGGCACCTCCATTCCTAGAATGGCAATTGCCCTTATATTTGTCCTACTCGACAGAAGGGCCAGCACTCATATCTGACATGGAAGGAACCAATCCAGTCACCATGACATAATGGCTCGACCCTTACAGCTAACCATGGAAGGAACCAATCCTCTCACCATGTCAAAATGGCTATGGGTCTCATCACTTTCCCTTGGAGGAAACCTCGATATGGAGTACACCAAACTTCTCCCTGAAGTACTGGAACTTCATCCTAGCCAATGGATTCATCAATAAATAAGATATCGGTTCCTCTGTCACAGCATACTGGAGCTTCATTTCTCCCCTCTGCACCATATCCCTGATATAGTGATACTTAATCTCGATATGCTTTGACTTGTCATGGAACACTGGATTCTCTGACAACTTCATGCAACTCTAGTTGTCACAATGTATACAAGTAGCATCCAACTGGAGATCAAATAAATTAGATAGTAGCTTCCTCAGCCATACTCCCTCACAACTAGCTTAACAAGCTATGGCATACTCTGCTTCAACTATACTTAGTGACACACAGGATTGCTTCCTGCTAAACCAAGAGATCACACCTGATCCCATACTGAAGCAACACCCTGAAGTGCTCTTCCTATCTATGGAACTGCCTACCCAATCTGAATCAACATAACCCTCTAGGTTAATCTTCTGATTTGCATCATACTTGAGCCCATAATCAATTGTACCCTTCAGGCACCTTAGAATATGCTTTGCAAAAATCAAGTGAATATGTCTCAGCTCTGTCAGGAACTGGCTCAAGGTGTTCACAGCAAAGCAAATATTTGGTCTTGTGTTCATCGGGTACATCAAGGACCCAATCATCTGATGATACATCGTAACATCAACTGACTCTGATGAAGCATTTTTCAATAGCTTTAGGTTCGATACCATAGGTGTGGACATAGCCTTGCAGTCCATCATCCCAAACCTCTTTAGGATCTCTATTGCATAATTCCCTTGTCCAAGGAACATTCCATCCACACTCTGCCACACGTCCATACCTAGAAAATAATGCATCATCCCCAAGTCCTTCATTTTGAACTTAGCCACAAGCTTTCTCTTCGTATCAGCAATCAACCCATCCATTCCTGTCACAAATAGATCATCTACATATAGTAGAAGCATCATTGTGTTTCCATCTTCAACCTTGTAGTAAAGGTTGGAATCTAATTTACTCTTTGTAAATCCCAAACTGGATAGAAAGTTGTCAATTTTGCTGTACCAGGTCCTGAGTGCATGTTTCAAACCGTATAGGGCTTTCTTCAATCCACACACATGAGACTCCCTGTCATGAGTCTCAAAACCAAGTGGCTGTTCTACATACACTTCCTCTTCCACCACACCACTCAAGAAAGCAGTCTTGACATCCATCCAGTGTATATTCCATCTCATCATTGCAGCCAGAGAAAGTACTGATCCGATGGAAGTGTATCTGGATATAAGAGCAAAGGTTTCTTCATAATCTATTCCTTCTTTCTGAGAGAAACCACGAGCCAGAAATCTTGTTTTATATTTTTCAATGCTACCATTTGCAGCATGTTTGATCTTGTAGATCCATTTGGAAGTTATAACTGACTTCCCTTATGGTCTTGGAACAATATTCCAAACATCATTCTTCATGATCGATCGATACTCTTCTATCATAGCATCCTTCCATTCTTTCCATTCTGCCGCTTCTTCATAACTGGAAGGTTCTTTATCAATGAAATCACATAGTAAAGCTACATACCTGGAGCAGGATCTAGTCCTCTTTCTTTCTCTGTCATTCTCTTTTGGAGCTCCATATCTTTCCACACCTTGGATAATTTCACGTACCCAAGCAGGTTTCCTCTTATGAGGATTCTTCTCCAGAGGTGGATCTACAGGTCTTTGTGGTTCTTCAAAATATTGATCTTTTTCTTGAGTTTCTTCATTCATGGTTGTATCATGAATTCTGGGTGTTTTTGCATCTTCAGGTTCTTCAGTAGGTCTTGTCCTGGATTTATTGTAAGCCGTGTCTTCATCAAATGTCACATCCCTACTGATGTCAATCTTCTTATATCCTGAGAAATATATTCTGTAAGCCTTCGAGCTTTCAGAGTATCCCACAAATATACCCTTCTTTCTGAAAGGATCTAATTTTGTTCTCTTCTCTTTTGGAATGTGTATGTATATAGGACAGTCGAATATTCTGAGATGGCTGACTTCTGGTTTCTTACCGAAGAAGACTTCTTCAGTATTCTTGTTCTCGAGTACTCTATGTGGAGTACGGTTCTGTACATACACCACTGTTATGGTAACTTCAGCCCAAATATGCATAGGAATATCTTGATCATGAAGCATAGCTCTTGTAGCTTCCATGATAGTTCTGTTCTTCCATTCCGCAATCCCATTCTGTTGTGGCTTATAAGGAGTGGAAAACTCCCTCTAAATCCATGATTCTTTGCATAGCTCTTTGAATTCGTTGGAAGTGAATTCTCCACCATTGTCTGATCGAAAAGTCTTGATCTTCTTTTCAGTGTGATTCTCAATCAAGGCTTTGAATTCCTTGAATTTGCTGAATACTTCATCTTTGTTCTTCATGAAGTAAACCCATTTCTTCCTAGAAAAATCAGGAATAAAAGGAACATAAAATGCATACCCACTTCGTGAGCTTGATGACATAGGACCGCATACATCGGAGTGGATGATTTCTAGGATTCCTTTGGCTTTGCTTTCTCTGCTAGGAAATGTCTTCTTTGTTTTCTTTCCTTTCACACATCCTTTGCAGAACCCATCATGTTTTGCTTGGAATTCTGGAATACCTTCAACAACTTTTCTTCCAATTGGAAGTGCTCTGTAATGCACATGTGCAAGCCTTCTATTCCAAAGTTCACTTGGCTCTACTGTGTCATGGAACAATTCTTATTCTAGATGGCCCTTTAATTTGTGCAATCCTCCTTCCTGTTCTCCAATCACCACCGCATCATTGATAGTCTTTGCTTTTGGCCACATGATGACTTGACCATCTGTGAATGAAACCCCCATTCCTTTTGCATCTAGTGCAAATATGGAGAGGAGGTTCTTCTTGAGTCCTGGCACAAACAAAACTTACTTCATTGTTATGGACTTTCCAGAGTCTAGCTTATAGGAGGATTCCCCACTACCCTTTATTGGATACTGGTAGTCATCTCCTAGCTTCACCTTGTGAGTTGATTCATGTTCTGAAAGTTTCACAAATGATTCCTTGAATCCTATCATATGTTTGGAAGCCCCACTGCCTATAATCCAATCAATTCTTCCATGAGTAATGTTTCCCGTAAGAGCGGAAATCAAAACATATTCATCTTCACTGGAATAAATTTCACTTTCATATCTGGTTCTTTTCTTGGAGGGTTCATCATCCTCTATAGCATGAGCATGATTTCTTCTCTTGTTCCCATTATTCTTATGAGAGTGAACCTTGTTCTTAGGACAGTCTTTTGCAAAGTGTCCTCTTTCATCAAATGTATAAAATCTCATTTTAGATAGGTCCCTTCTACTGTTATCTCTATGATGAGGATCCTTACCTTTGGAGTGATGAGATATTCTTTTGCCTTTCTTGGAGTGAACTGTGAGAGCTTGATCTTCACTTCCCATCTTCTCTTATTGAGTTGCTATCCGAGCTTCTTCTTGATAACATTCTTCCCATAGTCTGTTGAATTTGACTAACTTCTTTTTGGCATAGATTCCTTGGATGAAGGAATCCCATGACCTAGGAAGGCCATTTAGTGTTGTCATCACAATTTCTGCATTCTCCACTTCTTCATCTACAACTTCTAATTGTTCCTTGATTTGAGAAACCCTTCTTAAGTAAG
>LPNX010356793.1:307246-321547 GCA_001517045.1 Pseudotsuga menziesii | reverse complement strand
ATCAAACATAGCTTTAGGTGTCTTGAGAGAGGACACCTGTGGGATAAGGTGATCCTTGATAGAATCAACAATGATCCTCTTTGCCATAACCAACTTCTTGTTATCAATGCCTTTGCCTCATCTCCCTATGAAATTGGAATCTCCTCATGGATGTAGGAGTCCAACTCATTTTCTTCCAAGACCAGGGAGATCCTATACTTCCAGGCTCGGAAGTTATCATCTCCCTCAAGATTTTCATAAAGCTTGGTATGGTGAGACATCTTAAAATGAGAACCTCAAATGAAAATACAAAATATTTATATCTCACCAGGTCAAGATGTTAGATTTGGATTTGGAGTTGAAATCCCATAGTACTGGATCAGGAGCAAATTAGGGTTTTTCTTACTAGAGTTCTGTCCACCCAAATGCCTTGAAATTTATCCCTAAGTTCAATTTTGGGGAAGAGATCAATCCAAGCCTAGGCTCATTGAAAAATACCTCTTCTGTGAAAAGCCCTAATTTTTGGCAGTAGTGTTGGGTCCAAAACTGAAAAACCTCATAATTGGATTCTGCTTTGACAGAAAGATGCGCCCTAGGGAGGAGAGTTATTCCACCCTACTTTTGCTGAAAATCTATGGAGAGAGATCCACAAAATAGGAAGCCCTAGTTTCCGCAACTGCACAGTGTCTTCTGCTTAGGTTAGCTCTAATCCCATGTTAGTTTTTCAACATCAAGCTAGCATTATTAGGATCTTTAACTAAGAGAATAACAAGTACAACAATAAACCACAAGAGACAATGAACACAGTGTTTTTCCTTAGAGAAACCATAAATGGAGAAAACCTCGCAACTTCCTCAGAGATAGAATCAGCATGAAAATAGTAAAATCCCAAAACAGTAAGTGATCTCCTGACAACAGTAACCGTCTTCTTATCTAGCCCCAGTGTCTTCTTTTTCCTCAACTATGTGCTATACTTGAGTGTGTTTGTGATGTGTGCTAAATAGAGAGTACGACTCTCTATTTATACTAATACTGGCATGACTAAAACCCTTCTAGGGCCGACCTCTACTAGGAGAGTCTAATAACCCTAGTGTCCCAGAACTGCGGGGACTTTAACCCTTAGACAATCGGAGGGTTACCCGCAATGACTTGACATGACTTGTTTACATTATTGATCCTACCGATCGGAACATCAGGGCATGACAACATGAATCATTTACATTATATAGACATCCCAGAATAAACATCGGATCACAATACATAATATACATAGATGAATACATTCCAAAGTTACAAATACATCAACAAGCCTCGACACATGCTGAAAAAATAAAGGACTCAATATGCTTCCATAGTTGAAGTTCCCCACTCACCCCATCTTGCAGTTAGTCATATGTTGTTTCATGTTGCTCATCAATGAGGTACTCCAACCATATATAGTAGGACACATGCACTCCACTACATAGAACATTAGATTCCTTGATTCCTAGTGGAGAGATGCCAATCCTGCTATTCTGCCTAATGCCAACAGTATGGGCTTCAACTCAAGATTTTGGATCGATTTTGTTGGGATTTGACTCCCAGCCTTCTCCGTATCTCAGACACAATACACAACAATGTACTCATCTATAGTGATCCCACCTCCTAGCCCACGAGACCATAGTTTTACCACCTCCCCTCTGCGGGACAATCCTATGATAAATTAAATGTCCTAAAATTCAATGCTGAGGGGAATGCCATCTAATTAAAAAGTATCTGAGTTGGGATCCCAGTAATCCACTAGCGGCTGGAGTAGCCGTGGATTCTCCCTTAAGCTTCCAAGGTGCCAAAAATTGTATAGTCCACATGCCCTTAACGTTTGTTTAGCCATGAGATCAACTTGCACAACCTCTTCAACATCACCATGTTCACGCTTCCTCCACTCTAGCACCATCCTACACAAAAATTGCCAGGTTTCATGAGATTTTGATCTTGCATTTGTCATTTGCGGCCATGTTTGTACGTGGGTATCACGGTATTTTCCATGTATACCCAGCCCTATACACAGAAAAAGACTCGATTTCTGCATGGGCCGAAACGCACTATTTGGGATGGCCCAAATAAAGACATTGCCCATGAAATTCAAAAATAAAAACATGTAAATGAAGGACTAGGGTATGATGAGTTACCTGGAGCAAACAGTGATTTTTTTTGCTGGAGGATGCTCCCGAAATCAACTTCTAAAGTTCAGAGTACAAAAGCACTATGGTGGGTAAATTTTCAAATGGTATGAAATTTTTTATTTTTTCATTATTTTATAGATGTTTTTTGAAATTTTTACCCACTTTCTATAGTTTTGGCCTTCTTTTTACCATTTTGGACCATTTGGACTAATATGATGTTGTAAGGGCCCATTTTGAGCGTGTTTTGACTGAGCCTTTGATCTGTTCATGCCTATTACAGGTATAATGTCTGAACCGGCATATAGGTTAGGATTTCACATCCACCTGTATTTTGCATGACCTTTTGACCATTTCATTTTAACCTTAGGTACGAACCCATTTCTTGATATCACGAAAGCTTCATGTTGCTGTTAGAAGTGGTATCGTGTGAATTTTAGAGCATTGCTATACATGGGTGCCTTAGTTAGATCCTATTTTGGATTTGGTGCCCATGCTAAGATGCCTCCTTTAGGTTGTGGGAGTCCCTTTTTAGTACTTCCATGTCCTTGAGCAAGAGCTTCATACTCCTCTTGAAAATTATAATGGATTTTCCCCATAGGGAATCCCTTGCCATATATTAAGTTGTAATTGCATTTCATGAGTTTTTCTTTCCTTCTCAATCTTTATGACGACTCCCTGATTTTGAGTTATCATCCCTATAGCCCGAGCTTGTCTCATGTCTAGCCAAGTAGAGCCTATTTATAAATCCTTTGCAACTTCATCACCTCTTTACTGGGAGGATACCTTCCTTGAGTGTCATTACCCTGCACATGTTTCCTTCCATTGAGCATAGGTTTGTTCCACTGCTTAGAACTAGCTTTCCTATTCCTAACACTCGTCTCCTCCTAACTATGTACTATAAATCATTTTTATTCTTTTTCAAGCTTTTCAAAATATCTGAAAAAGTAAAAAATAAAAATAAAAATTTGGATGGGAAGAGATGTTACCTTTGGAAGCAGTCGAGTCGTGTCTCCTTTGAATAGAGCACTGTATATCACATTTGTTGGTTGGGTTTTTAGTTTGAATTTAAGAGTTGTACTCATTACTCTGATTTTATCTCCACCGACTAGTTATGCTTCCAGTCACCATGGAGCCTCTATTGATGCCCGCTGTGTCACAGAGATGTACGAGTTTGCATATCGAGTCCATGCTGCCTACCTTCAGTCACCATTTTCCTTATGCTATTGTTCGAAGGAAGTTGAATCTTGAGTTGCCCATTCCTTAGTTATCTTGACTTTGCATGTCGGCCATTCCTAGTACTGTTAGCAGTTCGTGCACATATTTTTTGTTGAGTTCTTCCACATTATACACCGTTTCTAAGTACCTCATGTTGGTTGATGGGGGACTCCTTAATGCCCTCCTTCCATTGGATTCCATTACATCGACATCACATCATTTATTTGGGAATAGGATTCTAGAGTCATTTGAGTTCCTTGAGACTTACAGTCATCAGTGGTAGGTTCTCTCGCCATCGACAGTTTTGGGAATACATCAATGTCCCCTAATCGATGGATTATTCCAAGTGTTTGACCTTAACACATCTATTCACACTTGTTAGATTGTACTCTGTACCTTGATTTCCATTTTCATTATCGGTGGGTTATCTCATATCTGTTAATGATATACATCAATGACCGGTAATCAGATGATAGACTAATATGTTTGAACTCGACAACTCTATTCTCATAGTAGGACATGTACTCATAGTAGTTTTTGTAGAAGACCTTCCAGCTTGGTTTCATTCCATATATGCTACCTCCTTGACCGTGCCAATATTCATGAGATTTCAGCTCTCGTGATCATGATTCTAGTATTTCTAGTGTATATCAGACATCTTCATCCATTATGGAGATCTTGATCCATTGTATATTGTATATGGAAATGGACACACATGACACATTCTATATCATGCCTCTTCATGGCCATTGTACTCTAATGTATCCGGGTCTGCTCAATGTAATTGTAGTCGCATGAAGATATTTATCATTGTATCATATTGATGAGTGTCTGGTTCTTCCACCTGGGTCTTTATTTCTCCACTTCTAGGATGGATTTTATGATGTATTTCGACCATCATGTTACCCCCATGACCTCACACATTAGGGGTCATCTATTATAGATGATTTTACCACACCAAGTAGATCACACATTTATGACCTTTCATGTCCCTTTGTAGATTCCTTAGACCCCATGGACTTGTATTATACTTTGATGTTCCAATATCATCCCTAAAAAACACATGTTTATTGTTGTACATGACTTTTAAAGCTATACTGACGTGTACACATGACTTTTGACCTCAAACCCACGTACATGGGGATGTGTGCATAAGTCCAAATAATTTTGGAGTTTTCCTCATATTATTCCGAATAACTTGACTCTTGGCCTTTGAAATGCCTGAAGAATGCTATGATTCGACCCTCCATTACCTCTTTGGAGTGCTATATAAGGAACCGCTTGGATACATTGAAGGGGGGGAAATTGAAGAGAAAGAGAACTATAGTCCATTATTACCTTAGCTTTGCTTATACTTGAGTCTACATCCCTTTTCCCCTTGGAGCACATAGTTTTCTTCCCAAGATTGTTTTTTCTTTGTGAGCTTTCTATCAAGAGATCAAGGATTGAAGTGGTGGAGGCCCAGGTGGAGGACTCTGTTTCTTCGGTTCATAGAAGTGCCGACAGAGTTTGCCACTATTGTATCTCTATTTTATTAATAGAAATATCTTTTCCTATCAAATTCATGTGCATTTTAAATGTGAATATTGAATCCATGGATGTATTTAATTTATTATGCATGGTTGATTATATATGCCAAAATATATCTAACACATTTATATATATACATGCTTTCTTTGTTTGTTGTTGTTGAGAGAAAATCATAATCGCAGTTGCATTGGAAAAGCGCAACAGGGATCTACTTCAACCGTCTAGAATAAGGTACAATTATATATCCCTTAGTGTTAGATTTGCTTACTATTCTTACATATTGGGAAATATTGATTTATGGTGTCATACTGTCTGTTGTGGTACCCCAAAGCCATAAGAAGTTTCTCTTTGTAACAAATCGTGTTGTTTTTTGGGTTACAACTTACAAGTTGTAATTTACAATGCATTGAGAAATCTTTACTGGATTTGAACCTAACCTTTTCCAATGGGTTTGTAAGTTTCCAGAACAATGTTTCACCCAGTACCATACATTTCTATTATGACCACCAAAGGAATGGGATGATATATCTCTGGCAGCAGGCTAGTGGCATGTCGCCCTTTGTTTGTGTTCATGAATCATATCCTATACTAGTTAGTAAAGGATTCCAGGATTTATTCCAATTTCCATTCATTTACTAGGGTCAGAATCATTTGAATCGGCACTGCTAGTATCCCATAGTCCACCTAGTTCACTTAGTCTACCCATATCATCAGAGGAAGGGGGTTAGGTAGCATAGTCAAACGAATTTGGAACAGAGGGAAAACCAGAGAGAAGGCTTGTCCAATATGCATATAGTTAGCTCTAACAAAAAAAATTGTCATATACCTAATTTAAGGTTATCATTACTTAATTTTTTGGGATGCCTATGTGATAACTCTTGCACCCGAGATGATTATGAGGGATGGTTGTGTCGGAAATGGCTACGATTTGGAGAGGCCATTTTCCATCATTATACCACTAATGTTTTTCTCTTGCAAATATTTCTCTTATGTCTCCCCTCCTCACTCGCCCCACATTTTGACTTGAGTCCTCTTCTTATTCTTCCTCTTCCTCCAGTGGGATCTTTGATCTGCTCTCTGAGAACCCTCGAAACAAATAATTATCTCTGAAATTTTTTGAACACCTCAAGAAAACAATTCCTAGTATTCCCTCAACTACATAGATATATCTATGTTATGTAAAAGCAATTATAAAATTATTTTTTTTATAATCATGTGAAATAGACAAACATGCATTTTCCTACCTCGGGAAATGTAAACCAACTCAGGAGCACCGATATATTGGGGATTTCCAATGGTGTTACTTTCAATCATTTTTCTGTAGAAATAAATGGCTGCATGCTCTAATTCCTCGTTTTCTTATGCGATGGAGAACTTGAAGGTGCCACCTTCCTCACAAGTAGGAACAAGAGAAGCAACGGTAGAACGTTGGATAGGATGGATTGAGCTTCCTCGAACTTAAAGATATTGGCAATGTATTTGGGAGAAAAAAACATTATCCTGAGATTACGAGTATAGGATAGTTGAAGGTCGGGACTCAGACTCTCAACTCTCCAATTCCATGATTCGGTGTCTCCGTAATTTATATTTCCTCTAAAATATTTTGCAGAGTTAAGATGCCTACTTGGTTGTCATGAATTTACAGGTATGTACAACATTTTTCTCTTATGTAACATTTTATATGTGGAGAAAAGTTAAATGTGTTGCTTGTTTGAGCGCCTTCTAGTGCTTTTAAGTATAAGGGTTTAAAATTTAATTATCCAAAATGTTATTTGAAATTTGTAATGTATTATGCGATCGACAGAATAAGTCTTGAATACTCAATATATGTAACCTTAAAAAATCCAGTATTTAAATGAATTCACAACCAAAATAATGTATACTTTTCATAGTCTAGGACCACAACTTTGTTTGGGTGGAGGAGCAAGAAGAAAGAGACTTCTATTTTAGTTCTAAATCAGTCAATACTCTTTATCTATAATGAATTGTAAACATTAGGTTGAAACAAAGAAAAATATTTGAATACAAGTGTTTGAATTATTCCAATTTTCTTAATAAAATCTAACGCTTGAAATGATAAAATATTTAACAACCGACACTATAAATGTTTTGTACTTCGACGCCTCAGTTTTCCTGTCAGCCTTCTAATAACGGAAACAAGAAGCACAAATTGTCTACCAATATATATAAACAAGGGAATCCCTCGACGAACGTTCATGAATGAGGGAGTGGGAGTGCAGCGAACTAGAAAAAAACATGATTTCAACAACTTCGTTGTCATAAACCTCCCAAATGCATGGTTATGCTTCATCTTCCTTGTTGACTATGGTAGAAAATGGACACCCAAATTGTGGTCATATTTGTTGGAGAATTTTAAAGTTATTCCTTAAAGTGGAATAATAAATACTTATCCTTTTTGATAGGGCTGATAAACTCAATATAGATTGGAGGGACTATCCATAATGAACCTAAAATTGGGCTTTTGTTTGATCACCTCGAATTGGGTGATAAACTTGATATACATTTGAGGGATCGTCCATAATCCACCTAAAATTGGGGATTTTGTTTGATCACTTCAAATTGAGAATCTAAGGAGGACATGATTCAATTCTAAGAATAGTTGCTAAATTTAGTGTTGATAAAAAATGTTTCTACCTGAAAGAATTAGGTATTATATTCATGGGTTTTTATTTTAGGTAGGTCCAATTGCACATGACCAATAGAGCCTCCATCTAGCAGAATCAATGCTACATTCAAATGTCCTTCCAAATTCCAATGCCTTTTTTATCAATGACCTAATGAAAAACTTTGTCACTCGTCTGAACAAGTTGTCTCTTATCTAAGTTCTATAAACTATATGCTCTAGGGATCGAGGGAGTGGAGACTTATTTATATATTCATGGAATTGCATTGGCTAAAATAATAATAATGATGTATCTACGTGTGTGTCTCCATATTTGTATGAGATCTTGCTCCACGACCTGAATGGAGGAAGATTCCCCAATGATTGCCAATGTGAATCGTGTGAGGGCCATAGAGATGTGAATGTAATATCCTGAATTTTGACCTAACAATTATGGGCATAATCCTCGTTGATTATGATGTTACTTTGCTATTTTATTTCAGTATATTGGTTCTAAGGCCCCACTACATATGAACATGATGATTTTTTTGATATATTGGGTGTAATCCATTACATATGTTTTATGTATGATTTTATGTGTTGGGTGTGGACCCTAAAGTACATGATTGATAAGATGTTTTGTGTTGAGATAGGAGCTCTGGAGCACATGAGTATTTAAAAGTTTGTGTTGATGAGAAGCTCTGCAACACTTTAGTGTTTATGTTTGTGTTGGGAAAGAATCGATGGAACACATGAGTTATGAAAACCTTTGCATTGATAATGAAAAGATAAATTGGAAGTGTTGGGCATATGCCCTGGAGCCTTTCAAGTTGATGTTGAGCTTAAGCCCTAGAACATTGGATCCTTGGCCATTGTATCCGTAGGTGTATCCTAAAAATACATCCTAGCATTAGTGTTGAGTGAGGAGCTCTGGAATTGCACTAAGTTTGTAACTCCCTATTTTTATCATTGAGTATGGGATTTGGATAAGAGCTAGGAGTTACTAAAAATAATTGATTATGTCAAGTGAAAATGAATCGAATAAAAAATTGATCTCATCTGACTTATTTATAGGTGATTAAATGAAATTTAAAATTTATGTATCTCATCAAGTACTAAAGAGCTACCATGTTATACAAGGGAATCCAACATGCAAGGAGGTTTAGATTTTCTTAGGCTAATAGACCTAACCCCTACCTAAAGGCCTTNATATATATATATATATATATATATATATATATATATGGTATGTATAAAGAGTAAGCATGGTAATAATATTAATAGCTATAATAAATAAGGAGAGGCTCAATCTATTATTATTATTACTAAAAGAGAATTGAATATTAAAATACCTACAAGATTCCAAATACAGACTAGTTAAAAGTTCCTGAGTTAAATATTAAAAGTGCCTAAATTAAATAAAAGGGTTAAATCAAGAAATCAAATGATTCTTGATTTAATTGCCCCTTTGACTAAAAAATATTCCTACAAAGACCCAAGCCAAAGAGAGGCTTGGGGATCTTCCATCTTTTTGGTGATTCTATATTCTGCCTGATTATTCTCAAGAGAGTTCTTGAAGAGGATTTTTCCTAAGAGGAAAAATGATAACTGATTCAAAACCTGATATCCTAGTTAGGGAAGCCTTACCTTAGGAAAATCTAAGCTACTTTCATGTTGGAACCAACTCGGGGGGATCCGGATTGAAACTAGGAACGGTTCTGGGTCATGGTTGGGTGGAACGTGGTAGTTCCCAAGTGATTTGGTTATGTATACATAGGTCAGATATGTTTGTGAATTTGTTTATGTTGGGTATTTGAGTGTGTAGGTTTTCATCCATTGAAATAGATTCATCTTGAAAGTATGAGGTTCTTGAGTTTTTCCCTGTAAACTACACATGTTTTACTATTTGAAATAGATTAAATTATTAATGATTATGTAGTAGTTGTCTGCTATAAACTATGTTATCTTTTATGCAGTTCTTATCCTATCTATGAATGTAAAATTTTTGTTCTATAGTTCATTTCTGCAATTCATCTTATGTATAATAATTTAAGGGTTTTGTTTTTCTAATTCCTTTCTACAATTTATGTTATGTCTTTAAATTTATTTTCCAAAAAACATCGATCTAGTCAAAATAGGGCCTATATATATTACCTCTGCTGGCAGATTTAATATTGCCAGCAGGCTTAGGTTCGTTACAAGTAAACCTAGCTATTATCTATAGCATTAATCTATTCTCTGAGTAAAATATTATAAATATATTTATAAACAATACATTTCAACTTTATAAACAAAATATAGTGCCAAGCTAAACCATCGATATCTCTAATGGTCTGTAGGAACATTATAAATAAACAAGACTATAAACCAATCATCCTCATTATTATAAGTAAATAATAAATCAAATATACAGTTAAGCTATTGAAGACCTCTAAGATATGTGAGCACCATTTCCACATTCATAATAACCAAACTATACAAGTAATACATAAAATACAGTTATCTAAATCATTTCTCATAATGAAGTTTTCCATGAAATAAATTAGCCCTAAAATTAATCCACCAAATCTCATTAACATTTATCATATAATAAAAATGGTCAGACGATCGAATCCTGTGGGCATTTATGCCAACCCAAATTATTTACACATATCCTTTTTAGCCATCGTAGTCAAGATCGAATCTTGCTAAACTCATGATTTCCAAACCCCAAAGCTTAACCAACATTGAATCCTGTAGGATTCGTTAGCTGTGTTTCCAAATGTCGTGTTTCCAAACGTTGTATCATTTCATTTATACAAACTATACAGTCTATGCTATAAAATAGAATATATAGGCCATAAAACAATTCACTATATCTCTACACAAAAATTAAAACCTGAATTTGTTTTACATGCCGTAACCATTTCATGGCTCACGACCAGTTATACAAAATAACAAACCCTTAGCATAATTCAAGATAAACCCTGTCTATGCTAAGATTAGCCACGACACCCATTGCATAAAATTAAAACCCTGCATTTACGACCATTTCCAAGTAAACATCCTGAACAACATTAATCAACACAGTCGCTACACTACATGGAAAGAGTTCCATTATCGAGTAATGGCATGGCTCTCAAAGCCAGGAAACCATGCAAAATATTCAAATAATGAATGAACATGAATTTACCTGAGTCACCACAATTTCGAATTAAGAACCATAACCACGATATACACATAGTAAGATAATGCTGTACAAAATAACCGCCGTAACATAATATAAGAATTTACACAGTTATCCAAGGCCATGCACCATTGCAAGCCATGGTGCTGTCACCATTAACAAAACCTAAACATATTAACAAAATGCAGAGTCTATATTATTCACCATGACCAACGGTATTGACAAACTATTCATTTACAAAATTAAAATACAATAGTCTCATCCTGAAGGCATTAAACCCAAACAAAAAACCCAAATCATAAAAGCATCTCTGAATTCTTTACATAAATTATAGACATACCATTTCTAGTCACAACCATTAAAACCCAAACCAAGCATTCATCCAAGAATGAGCTTCACGATCTGTCACAACACCCACACACAAGAAGGAACGAGTTTGAACTTGTTTACAATAGAGCTTACCTATAAAGGATAACGTGTTGGCCACTTGGAAGACTGACGACCCATGCCTTAAGGACCCTTCGACTTGCAACAAACCAGAACGCAGATTAGGAGTATGCCAAACCTCCCAACTAA
Source organism: Pseudotsuga menziesii (assembly GCA_001517045.1). Classification (NCBI taxonomy): domain Eukaryota; kingdom Viridiplantae; phylum Streptophyta; class Pinopsida; order Pinales; family Pinaceae; genus Pseudotsuga; species Pseudotsuga menziesii. The sequence continues at coordinate 310,296 of LPNX010356793.1, read as the reverse complement.
AACAACAAAACAAGTGCAGCAAAACCAGATTGAAGGACATACCTTCTAAGTGCTATCGGACTCCAAACTTCATGCCATAGTGCATACCAGAGAGGCTAATGGAGATCACACAAAAAAATCACAAATGAACCATACCTTCATGCTAGTCCAAGGTTTGGGAATGAGACCTCCATTTCCCAAGGAGAATTAAATTTGTCACCCTGTTCTCCATTCCATGAAATCAAAACCTCAAGTCTATGGTTTATGCCACCCCAAATCGCATTGCGACAATTGACCACCATACCAATCATAAACGCTAATGTTGGTAACATAGACATAGGATAAGCCGTAATTCGTGGCATATGTAATATGCCATGGATGGATTACATTATGCATTTGACATTATACACAAGGACCATAATTAACATATTGCTACTATATAATATGTTAAATCCTTATACAATGCCAATTATACCATGTAAATGTTAAGTGTAGTCTCAAACTAAATCAAGGTCATAAGAGCATAAAAAATAATGGTAACCGGTGTAAACATAGGATTACTAATACCCAACCTTGCATCAAACAACAATTAATGACCGTACTAATAATCACTAAGGTAGGACTGTAAGTCTGTTCTTCAGCCAAGTTGTGTGATAGTGAAGCATAGACAGTATGAATTTATGTCACCATTATAGTCAGTTTTCCGTCATCAAGTGCACTTGCACAAAACAAACAAAGAAATGTACTATTTCGATAAGAGCTAAGTAAGCCCTGTAGTGAAAAGTAAAATCAGTTACCTTTTAGGTGTTTTTTCAAGGGGAACAAGTCCCACCACTCCACCCCTTGACAATACAAGTTAAGTCAGGATTATTCACAAAATAGTAATCAAACTTTATAACCAATGAGTAAGCAATTGACCGAACATACATACATGTAAATACATAAGAATTGAACTCAGATATTAAGAAACATAATGACAACATAGAATTACACTAATAACCACATCAGGAAAAACATCTAAAAGGAAGTAAGTATATCTTACGATAATACAGTGTAGTGAAACAAAGTACAACACATTCCACCTAAGTTAAGATAATGTCCAGTTCATGTACTATTTGACCAGCCTAATAAGCTTTTTTTTCAAAATTTGGGGATATTATAGTGAATTATAGGTTCCACACAATAATCGAGTGTGTATTATAGTCATCTCTTGTGGGATTTGGGAGGTTGAATAAATAGTTGTTGCTCCTGAAACATTTAGGTGACGAAAATTATTTTATTTTTATTTCTGATTTACAACTAGTTTGTGTGCATCCAAAAGCCATAAACCATAATAGAACAAAAAAAAAGGTTTAAAAACTTGATATTTGTTGGAGAATTTGAAGTTTTTCCGTAAAATAACTAGGATAAGATGTCAATATTGGAGGAACTCAATTTTTATTTGATTTCCAATTTCTAGGATTTATATAATTAAGGGTATAGAAGGTATTTACTTTTATGAGGATAACCCCTACATTATGGAGGCCACATTGATAATAACGTGCAATGTATGCATTGTATGTAAACCATTTCAATTTGTATTGACTTTGGTTCTTTCTTTTTGTTCACTCCCTTACTACAGTCTACCTACTCACCTATTCTTTCCTATGTCATGGATAGTTAGATTTGTTCATGAATAGTTCATGAATAGAGAGGTTCGACCATTATAGGCACTACATGAATTCCAACTCATTTTCATTACATTATAGGAACTACATGCATTGAAAGCAATATATAGGGAGAAGAGAGTTTTTTATTACATAATTAAGATAATCTATCTTTCATGGTGCATTTCACCTAGAGGGGTATATCTCCCTTTTACTATTGTGACTAGTCTTGATGACTATTCCTTTGGGGTATGCACTTATTGCTTCAAAATTATTTTATTTTCATTTCCAAATTCCAATAAGTTTGCGTACATTCAAAATTGACCATAAACTATAAATTATAATAGAAAACAAAAGATTTTTTTTTTTTTTTACCTTTGAATATGAAAATATTCAAAGTGATGAATTGCTAAAACAAAACATTTTTTTACCATAATTGACCTAATTTACATTGTTCAAGACGATGCCTCTCTTCAATTATTGCATTTTTCTTTATTGAAATCCAGATTGAATTTGATTATAAAAAAGTTAGATAACAATATAAGATTAATTTGTAGTATATTAATCTTAAAGTTTTAATTTTTATTAGAATTATGTCTTTTAGGTTATAATAGAGTAAATGAGATATGATAATTTAGGTCACTTTTTTACATTAAATATTTTCTAGGTTATGGAAAATAACTTACTAATTATTAAAAAAATCTCTTAAATTATTCTTTTATATAAAAATTTGTAGTATTTCTAGGTTAGAATTAGATATTCACTACCATAAATTTGACTTTTAGGGGCAGCTGTCTTCCTCCTCCAAAAGTCACTTTTGGGGGAAGTTTTGGATTTGGAGGCAGTATTTATAAAATCACCCCTAATAGCACTGACGCTAAAATTTTTGAATTTTAGGGGTCGTTCTGGAAGATATCAGAACCTCCCCTAAAAGTGAATTTTTAGGGTTGTTCTAAATCCCCCCCCCCCCAAAAAAAAAGTGTCTTTTGGGGGTGGTTGTAAAACCACCCCCAAAAAATAGAAATTGAATTTTAAGGGTGGTTCCAAACCCCCCTCATAGACACCTATGGGGGCCTTTCCACTCCCCCCCGCCCCCAAAAAAAAAGTCCTTATACAAACCTTTGGGGGTGGTTACAAACCCCCCTCATAGGTACCTACAGGGGTGGTTACAAATCCCCCTCATAGGTACCTATAGGGGAGGTTTCAAACCCCTCTCGTAGGTACCTATGAGGGTGGTTCAAAACCCCCCCAAAAGTTTTTATTAAAAAAAAATTAGGGGCATTTATAACCCCCCTCATAGGTACCTATGGAGGTGATTTGAAACCCCACGTAAAAATATTTACAACCCTTTGGGGGTGGTTATAAACCACCCTCATAGGTACCTACTGGGAGGTTTAAAACCCCCCATTAAAAGTACTTATTAAA
>LPNX010356793.1:221841-296929 GCA_001517045.1 Pseudotsuga menziesii | reverse complement strand
AAAGACATGAAGATGGAGGAGAAGTAGATAATTCAGGTGATGACATGGATGTATCATTTGATTGTGAATTTAATTTATCTGCTAACTTTGAACCAACTTACTTTGAAGAATATTCTACTCAAGTTGAGTGGAAAGAATCTATGCAAAATGAGTATGATGCACTCATGAAGAATGGAACTTGGAAGCTGCTTCACCCTCCAGTTGGAACCAAACCAATTGGTTGCAAGTGGGTGTATAAGAACAAATACAGATCAGATGGCTCACTTGACAAGCACAAAGCGAGGCTTGTAGCAAAAGGATATGCATAGAAGGAAGGAATTGACTATGAAGAAACGTTTTCTCCTACAACAAAATGGGCTACCATCTATACCTTACTCTCTTTAGCTGCTCAGAATGGGTGGAAAGTTCATCAGATGGATGTGAAGGATGCTTTTTTGAATGGAGACTTGAAAGAGAATGTCTTCATGTCTCAGCCAGAAGGCTTTGTTGTGAAAGGAAAATAACAAAAGGTATGCAATCTTGTCAAATCCTTGTATGGCCTAAAACAAGCGCCTCGCGCATGGTATGAAAAATTAACTAAGCATCTTTTGAAGTTAAATTTCGAACATTTTGATCTTGATGATGCAACACTGTTTGTAAAGAAAGTTGGAAGGTCTGTTATGTATCTTGTGGTGTATGTAGATGATCTTTTGATGACAGGGAACAATGAGAACTATATAGCATCCATAAAGAAATATTTGAAAAATATCTTTGAAATTACAGATATGGGACATCTCCACTATTACTTAGGAATTGAAGTCACTCAACATCCTAAGTACATATTCCTATCTCAGAAAAAATATGTTGGAGAACTACTTGACAAATTTTGCATGACAGAATGCAACCCTATCTCTACTCCAATGGAACAGAAAATGAAGCCCACATCAAGCAAAGGAAAAGAGTTTGAGGATGCGACCAAGTATCAACAACTTGTAGGAAGACTTATCTACCTTACAACAACTAGACCAGATATTTCTTATGTTGTTGGCATACTTTCAAGGTTCATGCATAAACCTTGTGAAGGACACTAGTCAGCTGCAAAAAGAGTTCTAAGATACTTGAAGGGGACTCAAGACGTTGGACTCAAGTACTCTAAGGTGGATGACTTCAAACTTATTGGGTACTCAGATTCAGATTTTGATGGCGATAAGGAGACATGAGTATCAACTTATGGATACACTATGAGTCTTGGATCAGCAGCTGTCTCATGGAGATCACGCAAACACTCAGTTCCGACATATTCAACAACAGAAGCAGAATATGTGGCTGCAGCTGAAGCAACGAAAGAAATAGTATGGCTCAGGAAGATACTTGAAGATTTGCAAGAAAAACAAGAGAACTCCACTCCATTATTGATCGACAATACTTCTGCAATCAAGCTGGCTAAGAATCCTAGATTCCATGATCGAACCAAACACATCAACACAAAGTATCATTTGATTCGACATCATGTAGAGGCCAAGACAGTCCATCTTTGATATTGTTCCACAAATGATCAATTTGCAGACATCTTCACCAAAGCGCTTGGATGAGAAAAGTTTGAAAGATTCAGAAACATGCTCGGACTTACTAACACCCCTTCGGATTAAGGGGGGGATTGTTGGAATATAATCCGTTAGGATTATACGTTATTGTAAATATTAGGAATATGAAGAGACTCTCGGATGTGTGATCCCAAGAGTCATCATAGAAGTATAAATAAAGGCATTCTATGGAGAAAGAATACAAATTCAGGAGTTATTCCACCTGACACCTACTAAAACCAAACTACATTTCTTTGCTCCCATAAATTTTCCTTAGAGTATATTCTTCCAAATGTAACTAAGTCATATTCAACCAAGACCATTCAATAGTTAGGAATGTTTCCATATCCTTTAAAACATCCCAATAATACTTGTTATTAGCCTAGGTAAAATATCAAAATTTCAAAAAAGTTATTGTTGTGTATTGTTCCTCTGGATTTATTTGCTAACAATAACATTGAAATAATTCTAATCTGTAAGCTTCTTATGTATCCCGCTACAGTGAGCATTGTGGGAAGAGCTCACATTTCTAATACTATGACTCCAAAGGCATCAATGACAACTCACATAACCTTCAAAACTGTGCATTAGGGAGATGAACATTCATTTCACCTTTCAAACAACCCTTGAACTTCATCGTTTGAGACTTGAGAAATTTTTATTGAGGCTTCAATCTTGCATGATGGTACTTTCCTTTCAAAAATTTGTTATTCTGGTTTTTGAAATCCTATAAATAGGCCTTGGAGCAGGCTTCTACCTTATAGAGGATAATTTCCAAACAACAAATGGTCTAATGAATGGAAGCATGCAGTCTCATGAAGAAGTGTCCCACTTTCATATGCTTTGTAAGTGTTTTGTAACAAAATAAGGAGGCCAATTTGTGCCCCATCCTATATTATGGACATCACCTTGTATTGGAACATTTCTCTTCCTTAATAGTATCTTTTTTGATAAAACACTAACTCACTTAAGGGAATATTCTTGGTAATAAAGGAACATCAACCTTAGAGGGGCCTTAGGGCCTAAGGCATGTGGATAAAATTTTGAGGAGGATTGTTAAGATTTGGAGGCTTTCTTCAGGTTACTCCATCGCATTTCATTCATTTGTGGATCCAACACCCTCTTTTATGGGATACCTACTTAACATTTGAACGAAATTTTCATACTTGTAGGGTTCCTAGATTCCTTTGATTGACATGTGAACATACCTTGGTCGCTTCATGAACACCTTGGGTTTCTTTGTGAACATTGTTTGTGAAGAAACCCCTCTCGCAATCTCTTGGATTTTGAATGTTGATGAAGAATACTTCTTAAATATTGAAAGACCTTCGAAGGCCATATTCCATAGTATTATCATTTTCTCCCTTGCTTGATGGAGTCCCCTCATTTTAGGGCCTCGTGTATCGTATGTATTGTACAGATGGCTTATACATATGGTTTTGACCACTTTATTTTATTGCTTTGTTAGGATTTTGTAATATTTTACCCAACCCTATGCTAGATCTAAAAAAATAATGATATTTTATTGTGAAAGAAGTTTTAGCTCCTCCTATATAAAGAGAGCTAGTTCCTTATTTGAACTCATGGTTGGATCTTGGAAGCTTTCTCTCCTTTGGATATTAATTGGCAAATATTTCTTTAGAGAAAATTTTGTCTAGAGATTTCTCTGTTGTGTTTATCTATTGGAGATCATATTTTCTAGAATTTTCCATGTTACTTCTCTTGAGCATGGGAAATTAATTATAGGCACTGGGAAACTCATGGTACCGAAATGCACAATAGTCCTTTCTATGGAGTGAAAGAAAGGAATTTAAAAAATTCTTGTTGGTATTGGGTGGTGTAATAGCGACACAAATTCTATGAAAGTAAGCTAGAAGGAATAGAACGTACCTCTATCATAATTAAGTCATTCTTTTATCCATAAATCTATTGGAAGACAAAATAACGCTAGAGTAAAGAGTTAAGGGAAGAATTGTTATGGGTAAAATAATTGAATCCATTTGCCTTACTAAAATCAAAAAATTATTGATATACAAGAGCGATTAATCATCTTTTATCACAACCTTCCACTAAACATGCAATGCATATATAATAGGGGTGCACATTATGGATAGGGGATAATGTTAATGTTTACAGTTCAACAGCCTAAACACTAGTTGACTTGAAATCGTTTCATATTGAGAATTCAAATAAGATGCAGCGATATAGATAGTGGGGTTGTGATTCAGTGGTGGGATGGGTTCTTAAGCTTCCCACCATAGATCCAATATTCCCAACAAAATGTGCTTTGTGCCACTCCCTCTGGGCCATTTTTTCTATACAGTAAAGTTGCATTGTGGTTTTCCAATCCTAGGTTGTTTTTCCCTGAGAAAGTAGGGATAGTGAAAATAATCCACAATCTAGCTGATTGAAGCACCACTATTGAGTTAAAAAAGTGTAGGTATACTACTCACCTCAAAAATTCATCATAATGGAAGCAATATAGGGAGAACCCTCGTTCGTTATAGATAAAATGGTGCATCAATTTCCATTTACTCTAAACTACAAATCAAGAAATCCCATATAGTTTTACTTACATGCCAATTTGTATCTTAGTTGGATTGACTAATTTTGTACATTTGAGGAGATTATTAAAGTTTTGATTTCAATCAAAGGATTAGAATAGCCCCTTCACAATAGAGCTTACAAAATTTTTATAATAGTGTCAGAAAAAGGTTCCTCAAGGGGAGGAATTTAACTCCAAATGTAAGAGAAAGGTAAGGAAACCCTCAATGCGATTCTAAACACCATGATTAAAATTGAATACAAACAAATTTAGTAGGTCTTCTAGTAAGACAGAAAATAAATGCACCTTCAAATTAGGTATTGGTCGTCAATAAAGTTAGACATATGAGGAAGACAAGCCCTTAATGGGATTGTAAAAGTTGCAAATGCACATTGAAAGAGGATCTGATCATGGAGATGATCTTAAAAAATGGGAAAACAAGTTTGTTGTGAGAAGAGGCATTATTCTAAGGAACCTTCATACAAAACATGGAAAATCCACTGAGTCAAACTCAACTCAACACATAAAACAAGCTAAACTAACTCATTTGCAATTCAAACTCCCTGCTAGTGAGTTTGACTACCCGACAACAAGTTGAATTGCATGTACTAATTGGCGAGTCAAGATAGATGCTAGTAAGTTAAACTTCGAGCATAAATTTGACTTGAAAGTATACTTGTATGAAACTATGGAATGACATGTGAGTAGTCACAATTTTTTTTCACAAATCAGCAAGTTTGACTCACAAGCTCAATGAAAAAATTGGTGTTCCATTTATAAGGTTATATAACTCAGAAAGGTAAATACATCGTCATCTTGCTTGGAAAAATTAGTAGAGTGTTCCCCAAATTTTTTCATGTCCAAGTCAATCTGTTACTCTCTCACCTCACTAAGTTTTTTGTTTAACTGAGTTTTGTAACTTTTCTAAGGACCTTTCATGTTAGTAGGATCACTATGAATGAATTGTAGGAATTCATGATGAAGTAGATCAGTGTATACCTTAACAATGGAGGAAAGGAGTCTACCTTGCCACAAGGCATTGATATTAGCATCACCAGGTCTCTAACGAAAAAATTGTTTTCTTTAACCTTTTAATTTGACATCGACAAATCACATGGCTCAGATGTAATGTTGTGCTTAAGCACCCATGTTCTCATTATAGCTTTGGATGTCCACACTAGGCACTTACATTCTTATGGTCACCATAGTCTATATGCTTACCATTTCACTGAGAAACCACAATGATCCAAGGAACTCCCCTAATCACCTCCCAGAAACAAGAGAATGAAAACATAACATTGATTTACCATTCAACAAGACACAATCTCTCCATCTGGGATCAATATTTTAAGGATACATTGAACTATAATTCCTACATATTTCTTTTAATTTTAATATTCCTACATCGACATGCATTGGTGTAGGGTGTTTTTAGCAAGCACACCACGAACCAGAGATGGCATGTATATATAATGTTGTAGGAAAACAACTAAAAAACATATTCTAGGATTTTAAGTTTATATGGAAGTTTAAACCTCACATTGACAAATGGTTCGATGGAATTTTTTGCAAGCCTGTCCATTTTAGGTAAGTCTTATTTTCCAATCCCTGACTCTACATGTCTCCCAAGGTTTAGCTGAATTGGTTAAACCATCTTCCCAACGCATCTAGATTTGGATCTGTATCAGTACCCTAAACTGTAAGGTGCACAAGTTTCCCTAAAATCCCAATCATGTTAATAACATTTAGCAATGGAAATCAAATTTCTTGGGAGACATTGGTTGGAAATGTTGTTCTCAAAGAGAGAATGTTTTTACTAACAACTCATCCAATTATGAGTTATAGTATATGAACTCTCTTTTAATTTTTTTACAATAATTTATAGTTCTACTATTGTGTTTCCTGAATAGTTTTGCTTTTAATCACTCTATTTTTTTTATTTATTATAAAAAATATTGTTATGTTTCTTTGTACTTGCGATTTCCTCACCATATCCACATCGTGGGTTTTAAAAATTCTAGTGAATCCGGATTTGAAACCATATCCTAGTAACTTAGAAATGTGTACATTTGATTGTTGTTGTTAGTTAAATGTCTCTATTGTTTTAGTTGTCTGCATCTTTTGGTAGGAAAAGAGTTAAATGTGTATACCTAGTTATTAACCATAGATTGCAAAATTATTTAACTAAGTAATCTTCATTTTGTTTTCTTTATTGCAGTTGCTATTAAGGGAAATCCTTATCTACAGTAGCTATAGAAATAATAATTTTTTTTGTTTAAATGTTGAGTTGAAATTTCCATAAATATTGCAAATATGCATTAGATTCTACCTCATGATAAAATAAAAAACTACAGGTTTCTGTTAAGAACTCATATAGATACGAAATAGGATTCTTGTTTTTTTATCTTACTGTTAATTTTTCAATTGTGTTAAAAACAGAGGATTATTTTTTTTACATTACAAATTTATATTAGCTATTTTATATAGTGTCTATATGTTTCTTTATGAAAAATACAGACAAGAATGAATATAGTGAATTTTTGTATATCATTTCTAATGACTAATATGTATCTAAAATACAGTTCATAAAAGGGATGATGGAAAGATGGTATAGTAGAAAGAATTATTAGTAGAAAACAAAATATATAGGTAGGAAGGGTCAAGGTTTTTCAAAATGATACACTACAATGTTAATAGTATATCTTGGAACATTGAGCCAATCAAGTCCAACAGTTCTTTTAACAATTACACCATACATTGAAATGTTTGCAGTTGTAACCCTAAAATTGTAGGTTACCATTATATATATACCAAGACAAACTCTAAATAGTGGTAAACACATGTATTGATACACTGCATCCTAGAATTTTTTAATCGATAGTGTTTATCTATTCACAGTGCATGAAAGAGTGTAGTTAAACCCATTCTACAAGAACTAGGAAGGGAAGACACAATTCATTGAAATATAATTAAAAGTATGATTCTAGCAATACACCCAAACATTGAGAAACTCTTATTACAAAAAGTTAGGTTATTCAACCCTAAACGAGTCGTTAGGGTAAAATTTGCAATATCATTTTCATACACTACAAATAAAATGATTACCATATAAAAATTCATCAAGAATCCGAAAAATATCATACAATATGGATTATCAAGAAACGAAACCAAAAAATGAGTGAAAAGGGGCTTGTCCTTTGAAACCACCATCCATACTTAATTTGACAGAATTAGAATTAAAATAGGGTATTATACTCCATCTCAACGAATCGTCGAGGCCCGAATGGACTCAACTAACGATATTTATACAAACTACATGCAGAGGGTAATAACTGAGCTATCCACTAAGATTGAATTCAAAGTTTATATGAATCCATGTAGAGACTAGGCGCCTTGATAAGGAGTATACATTAACTTTTCCAATGGAGGAGGGGCCAAGATATTTTTTCAGTAAAACATATCCAGAATTTGTTGAAAATCCATCAGAGTTGCACCATGAATAGCCACTAAGGTTGTCGCGCATATAGATGCAAATTATTAGTAGAAAGAGTTTCAGTAGCTATTAAGGGAAATCCTTATCTACAATAGCTACAGAAAAAGGAATTTTGTTTGTTTAAATGTTGAGTTGAAAGTTCCATAAATATTGCAAATAGGCATTAGATTCTACCTCGGGAGAAAATAAAAAGATTAAGAGGAATCTGTTAAGAAATCGAATAGCTATGAGATAGGATTCTTTCTTTTTATCTTACTGTTAAATTTTCAATTTTGTTAAAAACAAAGGAGGAATATTTTATTTACATTAGAAATTTATATTAGTTATTTTATACAGTGTCTATATATTTCCTTATATTAGACGATTTGAAGGGTAGTTACATATTCTGGGGATTTAATGTGATATCAACCTACAAGATTAAGTTTAATGGATTTTGGAGGGATCCTTTGAGGGTGCATATTGATTCCCTTTTGGAATCAATTTCATAATCACTGTGTGAGCTTCCTATTGCATTCAATGATTGATTTTCCAAGAAAATGAAGGACAAACATGAAACCCTACGCCAATATGGGACTATAGATGGAATGCCCTCATTAAGGTTAAATTCTAAGGACAATTGGTTGAGATGAATTTCTCTTGGACCCATGAAGTAGGGGTCATAATAAAAGTTAAGATCTCTACCCTCCTACATTTTGGAGAGAAAGTCATATATGTGGTCACAAGAGAAAAGTTGTAATATCCCTTGATCTGGGGGGGATATTTCTTGTGCAACCATGATTCCACTGATCTTAAGGAATGTCATTTGTAAACTGGTCATTAGGGATCACTCACAGAAATCAGAGAATTCTTTACGGAAGTGGCTTGCATAATTTCTATGGAATGGATCCAATATAATATTTTGACAATGTGGGACTACTCAAGATTATTTTTCTTTGCCTTATTGTAAGAAGTGGCTACCATCATTTGGATTGTTGCCACATCCTTGGAGGATGAGAATATCGATCTAGAGTTAGACCTGGAGGGAGTCCCTTAAGGGTTTCTCTCTCCTATAGGAGTAGCAATGGTGTACGTTGAAAACTCTAAAAGAGATTAGATATCTAGTAGTAGTTTTCATGCATTATATGTACTATACGGTAAAAATATGCATGTTTATAGAAGTTATTTTTTTTCAATCGAGATTATTAATTTGTAAACTGCTAGAGCTATGCCTCTAAACAATTCTTGAAAATAGATCATGGAAAAAAGAAGGTTATGCTACATGATTTCCTTAATAACATGGATTATAACTATATTGCCAATTACATAATCATCTCACTCCATCTTGGAGATACAAGATAGTTCAATTCATCTTTCTTATAAAGAAGGAGAGCTCAAGTAATCTCCTAGAAAGCATGCTATTACATATTTTCAATTTTACCCTTACTTGTCTTTCATAGGGCATCTATGAATTTATTGTCAAATTTATTTCAACTTGTGGTAAAAGAATGGGTTGTCTTAAAAAATACAATGATGGAAAACATTTACAATAGGATGAAATGTGACTCAAAAGTTAGGTATTTTGGTGTGAAATCAATTCACAAAATCCTAAGAATTACACAGAATACTTACTGTCACAATTTTGTAGATGTCAAAAACTCCACATCCACTTCCTTTTGCAACATTTCTTCCTACTACTCCTCCACCTTTGGAATTCACCTACACTCCATTGATCGGTGAATAAATACCATATTCGAGTAATTTCTTGGGAATGACTCCAATTCCTTCAGAAATTATCCTCTCTAAAACCCTCTTTCTCCTTGAAAATGAGATACAGTCTGAAACCCCCAACCAAAAAGACATAATGCTGAAGTAGATTTATCCAGAAGTAAGTGAAGACAACATGCCATGATTGGGCATGCATCTTGCAGAACAACTTGGAAAATTTTGTAGCATTTGACATGGTAGCCAAGACAAAAACCATTTTGATAGTTAAGGGAAATAAAATTATTCTTTCCTCCCACACAACCCCACGCTTTCGGTCCTGCATGTAGTGAATATCGTTATAGATGACCTAGGATTTCAAAAGCTTGGAACCCTTATAGATCATTCCTCTAAGAATATTCATTTTCATAATGAGGAACAAGGAATTTGGGGACATAGATAAGTCACCCATGATTAACCATGTGTCAGTGAACTTGTGGTTAAGCTCCAGGTACTGTTGGTTGCTCGAGACCTTCATAGGAATGTTTATATGACTAGTTTCCTCTCCTTGACGGAAATGGGGGTGGCATACTTTGCTATGGTTTTATTCCTAGCCAAAGTGTGGGTCAACAGAAGAATTGATTCATTGCGCTGATGTGGGTCTCAAATATGGCATTGATGTAGGTCTCAGACATGGCACCATTGTACATAGGGTTTGAAATTGTGTCATGGGTTGTGTCATTCATGGGAAAGGAATAGCTCATGGGTATAGCCACCTCGTGGATGTAGGGTTGAACCATGTTATTTCCCTTCATCTAAACTTTGGATTTCCTATTTATCTCCGCTTCCTTTTTTCCCCAGTTTTCCTCCATAATTTAATGATTAACAATGTGGAGTCTCAAAAAAATAAATTAAGAGGGACTATTTTAGGTTATGATGAGACCCTTCCCATTCTAAACTGTTTTAGCCCTTCCTAGAAGTGTCAAGCTAAAATTTCTCTTAAAAAATTTAAAATATAAAGTTTACTTTTCCAATTAAGAAGGAAATCATTTATGACAACATTTCAAGAGAAGTGCAACATTTGAAATTTATCAATATGTTAAAATAGAAAAATACAAAGAAACAGAGGATCACATACAGGGATATTACAGGAAACTTGAATGCAAAATGAAAAAAAAAACAATATTGTATTGAACAACACAACCCTAGTTGTGAAATCAAGATTCAAAACTATATCATACTTCACATTTCATGGAGGGAAAACACACTTTTTCCCATATTAAGGAAATTCTCAAAGGATAAGATGTGAGACAAGAAAATGGAAAGAGCCCAATAAAGAAAGGAATCAAACAATTTGAGTAACATTTATTTCTTCACTGCAAATAATACAACCACATCAGGAAGGGTTGACAATAGATGGAGATAACTGGAACAAGGTATTCAGGGACAACAAGATAGATGAAATTGCAAGGAGCAATGAAAACATAATGTACCACAGATGTAAAATGTTAAAAACATGGTGTAACCACCAGTCCCTGACATGAGTAGACTTTGAAATGGATTGGACCCTACACACCCAAAACCGTTTGTTGCGCACTCCATTCATAGTTTGTGGTGACTATGTACATTGTCCACCCATTTTATTTACAAAGGTCAGAAACATTCAGATGTAATTATATTGTCTGATAAACTACATAGACTCGTGAAAATGATAAAGTTATATTTTATGCTTTTCAATTCCTTGGGGAAAACATGAAAGAAAAATCTCAAGAAAAATGAAGTAGAACTCAAATTTCACGTAGTCTTTCTTAAACATGAACGGTAGTGAATAAAGATCAATGGAAGGAATTTGATCTTATTCCCATACCAAAATATAATCTTGTAGAAAGTGGTGAAAGGGTTAGTGGACGAGTTAGGGGTCAACATCAGATTATCCTCCCATATCGGATATTTCAATGCCATGATAAGTGTATTTGAAAGATACTTCATCTGGAGGATACAAAATCAAGTAGAAAGAATATATCATATCTACATTAATAAGAAAACAAAACCAAGGAACATCAATTATACCTGTAATTGTACCTTTAAGTCCCTTAACCACAAACAATGCTTTAAGAAAATGAAAAAAAAAACAAGACCTGGTTGCAAGTCTCTCTTCCTCTGGGAGAAAAACAAACATGTGAAAGACATTAGAAAGCTGATCAAGGGGATTTGAACATGTACAATTATCCTATTCTTTTCAAGCATACTGCATTAGTCGATATGATCTAAACATTATTGGATAAAAACATAGGGATGAGGGGACAATTAGGAAACACAGGTTTGCAAATTTCCTATCCTCCTCGTCTACAAATCATAACTTGTAGAGTTAGACACATGATTTGACAAATTCAAAACTATGCTCTAAAGTAGTGGATGGTTGGTTTTGTTAGAGTGTCGAAAGTGAAGAGAGATTTGTGCATTAATGTATCTCAGCATACCACCAACAACCATTTTATAATTATGGGCTATTCCAGCATGTTTGTAAGCTCAGACGACACTGAACAAGCTAATTAGGGTTTGTTTCAGGTCCATTAAACAACATGCAAGAGCTAGGCATAAAAAAAGGGCCACCTAAAATAGTGTCATTTCCATATTTATCTTCATATCCAACACATTCTACAGGAAGCCAGTAGGAAATTCCAGGACAAACCTATAGTAGAATACTTCAGTATTAAAGGCTAGTATGTGGGTCCTCTTTTCTAGATTAGAAGGTATGGGTGAATCCCTTGTATAATATATATTGTCGATGATTTTTTATCCCAAGCCAGTAATGAATATTCCTCCTTGTTTTTGGTCATTTTCACATTAGATAATACTCAAGGGCATGGTTAGATATTTTGCAATGGTGTCGTCCCTATGAGTGACATTTCACACAAATTCTGAATGAGTTCAGGATCAAGGCTTTTCGACCCTATTTTAAGATACCTGTTTTTAGTACTTGCGAATTTCAGTATGGATAGAGTGCCCAAGGGTTATTTCGCAGACAAATTTCGTAGCAATATCATAAATATGCAAATTCTAATTTTGGAAAATGCATGAAAGTGTTCCTGAAAACTCACTTCCATTGATGATTATGATATAACACCTTGATATTGGTAAGCATTGCATGTAAGTAAAGGAGATCGAACAGTTGACAATGTACCCAAATACACTTTTATGGTTTATTCCTCACTAATTAGTTGTTATATAAAGTTGTAATCACGATGGGATATTCAAACTTGGAGGCCAAAGATTATGTATTATGGGCATATGTGAGCAACAAAACATGGCATGTGAGCCCCATAGAAACATATGTTATGGCTTAGTTCGTTTCCTTTTTGTTAAAACAATAATACAACCCATTAGTACCTTATTATAAGTCTCTAGTCAATTTTATTGCATTTGTGCATTAATATACTATGGTTTGGACTTAGGTATCTTAATTGGGCATAAAAATAGGTTAAATTGGGTCTTTGACATCCACATGAGTGATCTAGCTCAGTAAAAATTCCACATGTGCACCCTCATCATTGCTGGTACAGTTTGATTCATTGAATGTGGACATTTTATTTGACTAGGAGCACTAGAGGTGGATTTTGTCCAATTTTGGATTGATTTTCAGGATTTAATGCCATCTAGAACCTATACCTGACCTTATTTTGCACACCCACACATTCCATGTATTCATGAATTCCCCATCACATTTCTTCCATGTCCACACCTCCATTGGTGACCATTTGGGCTGAGTTGTAGCGAGTTTGGCCCACCTAGGGGGACTGAGGCCAATTTAGCCAATTTCACATGTACAATTGTTTTGGGATTCTTAATCATCACTAAATAACTAATATGTAATGCAAACCTATTAATAACATATTCACATGTTAGACAGTCAAATAATATCCAGTTTCAGCTCACACCAGTTGTGTAAAATTGTTCTCCTTTCATGGTTTTTTGTTGGTTTTGCATGTAATTTTGATTTGTGGGTTTC
Source organism: Pseudotsuga menziesii (assembly GCA_001517045.1). Taxonomy (NCBI): domain Eukaryota; kingdom Viridiplantae; phylum Streptophyta; class Pinopsida; order Pinales; family Pinaceae; genus Pseudotsuga; species Pseudotsuga menziesii. Next base: position 283,640 of record LPNX010356793.1, on the reverse strand, counting down.
TCTAAGGATCCTAGATATTGTTGTACCTAAAAATTATCACATGGTATTAGATATTAGTGGATTTTAGTGAGATGCATATCAATCTTGAGAATTTGAGTTAAATTTTTTTTAGAGAAATTCCAAATAAAATTGAGTGTTTTTTGCAGGATTTGCAGCTTTACCTTGCTTAACTTGCATAAATCAACAATATTAGGTGCAACATATCTCCGACAAGCACTGGGATCAATAAGTATTGAAACGTAGGTGTTCAATATCTTACCTTCGATCTTGACCATTGTAGCTTGATGGTCGTACTGTCGGCCATCTAATGCTGCATAGATTCGCGGGGTTCCCTCTATATCCTCAATGGTAGGTTCTTCTTGCAGGTTATGCAATAATCCATTGTTCTTGTTCTTACAATCTTGGGCATAATGCGGCCCATTGCACTTCCAACACTTGATCGCTAAAAGGGGTAACATTCATTCCACTCACCACTTTCTTATTACCATTAGGAGCTCGTACATAAGGTTTTGTACTAGTTTTGTTGAAGTTCTTGTTCACTTGAAAGCTATTATTTTGCTTTCTATAAGGCCGTGGGTTTGACCTAGGCTTGCGGTTATCAGAAAAGTTTGTATACTTTTCTCTATTTAGGTTCTGGTTTTCTTCTCGTAACTGCCCATGCTCATAACATAGTCAGGCCTTGCGTAGTGCAGTATCCAATGTCTTTGGCATGTTGAATTCAATCGTGTCTCGAAAGCTAGGAGGAATACATACTAGGATTTGCTGGATCTTTACCTTCTCTTCTTTGATATATGGTACATAATGCAACAGATCTAGAAATCTATTTATAAATGTGTCCATAGTCATGGACCCCATGTGCAGTTCATGGAACTCTTTTACCTTGTGGTCAAAGAACCTTTCTGACATGTATTTTTCTTGGAAAATATTTCAGAATTTTTCCCAACTTATTTATCGCCGCTCATCTTTCATGGTGTGCTTTAAATCTTGCCACCATATTGCTACCTTACCATTTAGGTTGTAGATGGCAAGCCTGGCTTGCGTCACACTTGCATAGTTATGAACTTGAAAATACTTACCCATTCCCAACAACCATTCTTCAACCTTTTCTTGCATATTTAATTCACCTTCATTGGTCGAGGATTTTATTTTTTGAAACCCCCCTAAAGACTATCATTACTTCTTTGCCTCTTTCTCCATGGAGAAAGTGAGTCATCACTAGCAGCAGTGTGATGATCTCCTTTAGTTGCTTTAGGTGGACATTCTTTTTCTATTTCTCTTGGGATGCTGGCCTGCTCATGGTACAGTTCTCTTTTGGATCTATTGGTGGAATGGGTAGGTTTACCTTGCAGGATCCCTCCCATCATGTTATGCAATGATGCTTCATTGATAGCTTGATGTTCCTTTCTTTCATTTAGACTGTCTTCTTTGAAAATTTTTAGTTCAACTTGAAGACTGTGCAAAGTTTTCAACACTTCAGAGTTTAGCTCGACCACCAAGTTCACTTTCAGAGTAGGGGTGGTCATTTCTTCCTGCCAGCTATTTTCTTCCTCGGTATTCATAAACTGAATAGCACTGTAAAAAATTTCCTGTAACACCAAAAATTTTTAATAGCAGCAAAATTTTTTGTTAGTAACAAAAATTACTTATCATACTTTATTTTCTCTACGTGAATTCTTGGTGCACTCGTAAGTCTCTCAGTATTGAAATTGGGCTCTGATACCACTTGTAATGTCCCCAAAAATTGAAAACAAAAATTATAGTCTAGTGAAAACTACCTGAAGGGGATCATTATTACTCATGTGGAATTACATGTGCTACTTATACTTTCGATCTCTTCAAAAATTGTGCATACTGTCTTGTTAATCTCTTATCCATTCAATGATTATTAGTTCGTTTACTTCTTATGTCTTAATTCTGTTATTTAAACTGTTTAAACATATTAGTTATTACTGTCGGCGAATTAATGAATTGTATAGATCATTGTTTTACGCCTGCACGTGTGTACTTTGTTTATGCAATAAAAACTAACTTAAATTTGTTGATGGGAACAAATTGGTGGAATGGCGGGACTTGTTCTCCCATGACGATCTGAGAAGTAAGGTATTACTTGGTTATGTAGGCTTACTTAGTTCAATCGAACTAAGGCACCTATTTATTTACTTACGTAGTTCATTTCTTTGCGACAGGATTTGGTGTAAAGTGTGTTGACTCTCTTGATCCTAGAGGACCCGCTGCTAGTTGTTATGCTGCTTATCGACTTGGTTTTATAACTCGGTAAGTGTCGTTATCATCAATGTAGCTACTACAGTTAAATTTCCTGCACACTAATTATTCTTCATTATGTTTTGAATTTGTTAGTCTATATGTCATTAATACATTTTATGTTCTATGCATGTTCTCACTATAACTATTAACATATCTTATGTTATTTTATTGACAGGTTATTATATTGGTTTAAGAGTAGACCTTTGGATTTTTATAGTCAAAGATGTTATCATGGCATAGTTTGTATGCCATGGTTCCTAAGCATAAATACCTTGTTACTAAGGGATTAAAACCCTAAGCTCTAAACCTATGGTCTAAACATTATCTAAATAATTAAGCATGGTGTTGCAGCTGCAACTTTTTGCCCCAAAATTTTCAATTTTAGGGCCCCCCTTTTATTTGTTTTTCTTAAATCTGGCCTAGGAGTATTTTGTTTTCACCAAAGCTACCCTGAGTTCAGAATTTTCTTTAGAAACTTGGTCTGTTTCACTTTTCTGTATTGGAAGATTAGTCGACTATTCTTGTAATATCAGAAGCATAGTGGACTATCCTTCCGACATTGTGGAAACATAACCATCAAGCCTGCTGAGTGCTTTTGGACTTCCTTGCCGATACATCGAAGCTAGTTTTTTTTTTATCCTCAAGTTCGATTTGCCAAAGTTTTGGCTTTCAGTGTAAGATTTGTTCGATGAACTATTTTATTTCACCTTCGGATATCCAATAATGTTTTATTTTGTTGTCGGGTTTTTTGACTAGAACAGTTCGGAGTGATAGTATATATCTCACCCAACGTTGTGGAAGGCTAGTCCTGAGGAGTTCTGAAAACATCATGTTCCTTCTGCTGAAGAGTCTAGCTCTATTGATTTCCAATACCCTGTTCACAAAGTGAGGACTGCGAGGATAGAACAGTCCACAGCAGACGTTGCGGAGGATGATCATTTGTGGGTTCTGAGCATAGCGGTTAGTGGTCTCGATGTCTGATTGACTTAACATATCTCGAGTCTGTAGTTTTGATTGTGCTCACCATTGCGGCGATCCTCCAGTTGTTTGTTTCGATGGTTCTATAGTTGTTTGTCGATAGTTTCCCGCCAGTCGTTATATATATATATATATATATATATATAGGACATATGTTATAATGTCTTATTCGACTTGTGACTTGTCATTCGCATTGGGATTTGTCGTTTACACTATGAAAGCATTCCAGACAAGTCGTGCACACGCATCTGTCAAAATCTTGTTCGTTCTGCTCTGCACTCGTGGAATTTCGTTCCATCCAGTCGGTTACATTGCTATTGCCACATAGGTAAACATTGGTTTTATTATTTTGGCTATTATTGGTTGATTTTTGAACCTCTAGGTTTTCCACATGTTAGGTTTTACTGCATAGGGGGTTAGGGTTTTGCATGCTGGCGGTTGTCTTCATGGATATTTTATATTACAAATGTGGAGGGATTTTAGCCCTTTTTTTACTTCATTTGGTGGAGTCTGAGTCTGTACACTGTTGAAGCATTATGGATGTGTATGCGTTTCTTGCGCGGGTTGTTAGGACATGTTATAGAGGGGCATTTTTTCCTTGCACACCACCCATTTATTGATCATTTGTTGGTATGCCAAAGGTTAAAAATCCCTTTTTTCCCCAGTTACCATATCTCATGGGATTCAGGAGGGTCTTTCGGTCGATTAGGGTTTTTCTCGAAGACAGTTACTGTGTAGGGTTTAGCTTTTAAGGTTGAAGGTTGTGTTGAGATCTAGTGTTATAATAAGTCTAATAAGTACCTGTGTGAGAAGAAGGGTTTTTTGATCAAGTCAATTTTGAGATAGTGGAGCTCAGGTTTTTTTAGGAAATAGTTTGGGAGGATTTTTCCTTGTTAAATCTTTCATTCACAAAGGCTATGTTTAACTTATTTTAAACAGCATGCATGTCGAGGAGGTAAATAAATTGGTATACTTTCTTATGTATTGCTATAAGCACTTTCTAGGAGCTTAGTTAGCCTAAAATATGTTGTTTGACTATGACAAGTTGATTTCTATAACAACAACATGTCAAAGAGACAGAAGAAAAAATATCAGATGGCTGAAGGAGAGCCTGAAGTAGAAATAATCACCAAAGTAGAGTTCATCTATGAAGATACCAAAGCCACTACTGGAGTTGAACAATAATACAAGTGGGGAGAAATCTATAGAATGATCTCAAACCAGAATGTACCTGATGCTAGGTTTGAATACCTAATGATCTATACTAACATTGAGAAGTCACCTTGATGAAAGTATCTACGAGGCCTTAATTATTTCCCTGTTCAGAAGTAATAGGTTGGATTCTTCCTAGGGCAGATGCCATGACAATGATTCTAGAAAACAATAAAAAGCAAGGCTATGCTACGTATAGCCCTCCCTATGTCTCCATGGCATACCATTTACCTTCACCACAGGTCTACCTAATAGTGAGTTGGTTTAAGGAGGTAGCTCTGGACCTGGTAGAAACTGTAAAGAGAATGATGATACCAAGAAAGAATTTATGAACTAGACCTTATGGAGAATATGACACCTCTACTATCCATGATCCCTATAGGTTTATTTCATTGATGCTCAACAGGATATTTGGTAGAGCACATTAGAAGAGCTTCAATATAGTTTGGATACCGGTTATGTTTTTTCGTGGCTACCCAAGGAACCATCTTCAACTACCCAAGGAACCATCTTCAACTAGTCCAATATAGTGTCAAACAACCTCTTTGCATGTATATCAACAGCCTTAGGAGGGGTATCTCAAAAGAAATATGATTTTTATATGAGCTTTATCCTAATTGATTTCATATTATGCACCCAGGCTTTTCCTTATTTGAGATGTAACTGGGATAAGGATAGAACCCTAGTATACGCAGCCTATAAATTGTTGTGGGAACATAAGTATCGTAGTTATTATAGGGAAATTTGTGAGCATTTCATTATGCCCTTATATACCCTAATTTTCTTGACTTAATGTAATTGCATGTCTGAAGAGGCATTTAAAGTCATACAAGAGTTTGGGGATTATTATTTGACGGAAGATGGATTACATGTAAGGATGTATGGTGGCTCTAGAGCTCCTTCTCTACTATTGAAATATGCTACAGATTACATACTCCACAAGGAGGCAATCAGAAAGGTGTACATTGATGGAGTAGGCAATTTTTTGTTTGAACATAAGAAGGCAATGTACCTTGCAGTACCTTTCTTACTTGGAAGCTATGAGTTTTCAAGGCTAAAGTAGGTAGCAGAATTTGTTAAAGAGCTAGAATATTTTCGCTTCGGCCAAATGAATTTTCATAGAAATTACTCCCATAACAAAGTAGCTGACTATTGCAAATATGCAGGAATTCATTTTGAATATACTGATTTCTGGGACAAAGATGAGGAGACATTCTGAAATGCAAAGAACATAACCACCCTTAAGAAAAGATTCAAGAAAAAATAACAACTATGGGTGGAAAAGGCAAGATTTCAGAAAAGGCTAAGAAGTTAGACTAAGAAGAGGCAAATAAAAGAGAAGAAGATGCTAGAATATTAGTATAGGAAGCATAAAATTGGTTAAGAATTGAAGAAGAAGAAAAGAAACGATCTACTGAAGAAGCAGCTAGGAAGGAAGAAGAAGAAAGAAAAAGAAAAGAAGAGGCTGAAATAAAGAAGAAAAAAGAAGAAAGTGAGGGCTTCAGACTAATAGAGTCCCAAAAATAGAAGCATCCTACAAAGTAGGTTAATATACAAGAAGTACAAGACCAAATAGCTTAAGAGCAAGGACAATTAGAGCTAGCCATAAAAGATCAGCAAAATTTAAAGTAGGAATATGAATTACTGGAATTTGCAATTAATGTGGCACAGGAGTTCAAGAAAACAATGAAAAAGACAAAGACATCATGTGCTGAATTTTGTAGGAGAGTGCTCTCCACATATAGTCGATGTCAGACTTCTGTAGAAAAGAGATTGGATGTGCTAGTTGTGCATGAATTGTTTCTAAAACATTTACAGGACAAGTACCAAGAAGATGAGCAAGAAATCCAGTAGGTCAAGGACCTAGATGAATGGATATTGAAAAATGTGGTAGCACATGCAGCTGTGAGGATACATTTATTATAAGACCAGCTGCACCTAAGTCTTGCTAGTAAAGACCCAAGCTTCCAAATACGGAATTAACATTTGATTTCTTGAGCCTTGAAGGTATAGAAGAAGATGCTCATGGATGGAAGAAGTTCATCATCGAGCAAGCTGGCCCTTCCTCATAAAATGTTTTGAAAATATTGATTTAAAATGTAATATATTGTATTAATCTTGTGCACAAGCTATAGGACAAAATTTTGGAAATGAAAGGTTGGGGAAGCTCAAGAGACAATGAGGGGCAGCCTAACAGTCTTTTTTTGTGTAAGTATAGGAACATTTTAGATAGAAAAGGGCCTTTTTTCCAGACTATCTTGAGAAATTATTGTAAGAAGAACTACTTCATTTTACAATAAAGAGTTATATGTTTCTGCTAAAGAAAGTTCTGTGGATTTTCAAATGTTTTCTATGGGCTAGTTGGATATGAACTATTTCTTTTTCAGTGTGTTTCCATAAACTGTGAGATCATTCTAACCTATTGAATTCTTTCATGTTATGAATGTGCTCCTGTTTATTTTGTGAAATTTCCACATTTAGTAATGAATGTTTTAATTAACAATAAGATATCTTGTTGTTTATCTTTCTATTGATATTCATGTGTTTAGAAACATTAATAGCTATCTGTGATTTTCTTTATGCATGCAATATGATACATTACTCCCCATTAATGATAGTTTTTCTCCTTGTGGATAGGTTAGTGAGTCTTAGTTGGTTTCTTACTGTTTGTGATTTAGAAGCAAGAGAGGTAAGACAAGAGGTAAGAACCTACGCATCACATTGTGACCCTCCTTGTTATCTCTATCGTTTACATTTAGTTAGGCACTTGCACATCATACTTAAACATCAAAAAACTAAAAAAATATACACGGTGGATTGGGTCGTAACCAATAAAACACTTTAATTGTTACTTGACCTATGGTAGTCGGACAGTAAAGTGTACGGATTCCCCATACCAAATAATAACACGCTAATTTTGAACGCTTATTGGGGAGAATCCCTACTGTTGTTACCTATGATTTTTCAGGCCTCAATAGTTTTTGGTGCTAGAAGAAGGGCCACCAGTGCATGGCTGGTCGAGGAAGCCCGCTTCTTCGAAATTACTCCACCGGTGACAGTTTTGAAAACAACTTTCTTCATAAAACCACTCCTGAAGGTAAAAAAAAATGGTATCTGTATCTCATCGATAATGAAGTGGTCAATGATTTAAGAATAATTACAAGGGAATATGTGAAAAATCTTGGAGGATTACCTATTATCTCTTTCCTACCTAGAAGAGAGTACTAGAAGAAAGATCGCCCTCAATTAGAAGACTCAATGTTGGTAGAAGATCTTGAAGAACTGGTAGAAGCAACCTTACAAGAAGTTGACCAATGTTTATATCAATTGGATCAAGTTTCACCTAACTATTCACCTTTCTAGACCCCTATTCAGTCCCAACCTCATACTCCACTCATAATAATGGCTAATGTAAATGCAAACTAGTCACCTCCACAACCTACTTGGAGGGATAGTTCGCCTTTAAATTTGACACCCCCATTACATGATTTTCCTGAGGATTTTGACAAGATGTTACCTAAGTTTGAACCAAGTGAAGGGATTTTGGTAGATGACCATTTGTAGAGTTTTTACTTGGTTGTAAAAGGACTATGAGCTGGAGAGAATGAAGATGTGGTTTGTAGATTGTTTCCTCACACCCTGAAAGGAAAAGCATCCTCATGGTATTTTTCCCTACCTGCAAATTCAATTACAGATTGAAATACTTTTTAGAGAATGTTTAGAAGCAAGTACGCAGTCCAGAAAACTCATGCAGCATTAATGAAAGGATTATGTGCTCTAAAGAAAGAAAGGAAGGAAAGAGTGCATAATTTCACTCAAAGGTTTGCTGCCTACCTAAACAATTTCACTGCACCTGATAAACCATCTGAAAATTCCCTAATTGAACACTATACCTCATCTCTCAGACCTGATGTAGCCATGTTTTCCAAGAGATTAGTTAGATCTACATTAGCAGAAACCTATGAAGAAGCTGAGAAGGTAGAGGCTAAGATGGAGAGTATATAAAATTACCCTGTGCAGTCAGAGGAGAAGACTTTTGGAAACAAGAAACCTTTATTACTGACTAAGCCTAAGGATGAGTGATCACGGGATTTTGAAGGGATGGTGAAGATGATGCTTAAATTATCAAATAGAGTGATAGATTTAGAGAAGGAAAAAGAGGCTCATAAACCATATAAGCCTTATTATAAAAAAAGGGAAGACAACAGTCAACCTAAACCTCCCCCACACAGTCTTGCAACAATGAATTTAACCGATGTAGGCATGGACAATTTTTGTACTTTTCATCAGTGGCCTCATTCTGAGAAGAATTTCCCACATTGGATTAATTATATGACATTAGCAATGAATCAAGTATTGGACTCCAAATTGATAGAAGCTGGTAAGGGGGAAGAAAAGGACCATGAACCTATGGAAAAACGAGAGGAAGATACCATAGTTTTATGGGACTATGTTTCTATGTTTGATATGGAAGATGAATATTTTCGGATACAAGGAGAAACACCAGAAACTAATGTAACAACAAGAAGTCAGAATATGTTAAAAGAGCATAAGTCAATACTTCTAATATTAAGAAACTTCAAGAAAACATGAAGAAGATAAAGAACAACACTTCGACCATCAAAATACCTGAGTTTGTCATTTCAAGTCAGGATCTTAAGAAAATCAACACACCTCTAAAGCTTACTAAAGTTAATATTGATAATGTCAAGAAGAATCTCAATGAACATGAGATGGGATATGGTATTGTTTGAAAAGGCTAAGGAAAATATCTCAAATATCTCATTGTTTGAAATATCTAAAGGCTAAAGCAAATATCTCATTGTTTGAAATGTGCAATTTAACTTAGTAAAAAGAGAAGCTTTTAAAAGCCCTTGAGAAACTAGACAAGGATCCTCCTAGTGACAACCAAACTGAAGAAGAGATCGGTGAGGCTAGTTTAGGAGGGAAATCTAAGTATAAAACTCTAGCATTTCTCCTAACCTTTGAAATTTTCAACTATAATGTGCATAATTGTTTAGTGGACTCAAGAGCATCAGTCAACGTTATGCCAATTTTAGTCTGCAAGAAAATGAATGGTCAACCTAAACCATCCACTTGGCAAGTTATTCAATTAGACATAATAGTTGTAAGGGTAATAGGAGAAATGGAGGATGTTCTAATTTGCTTGTCTGTAGATGAGAGGGTATGGAAGTACGTAGACATTGTAGTAGCAGAAATACCAGATGCTTATGGCCTAGTGTTGAGCCAAGATTGGTCAGCAAGGTTAGAAGGATATTTTGCATCAGAATGGTCACATTTGTGGTTGTCGTTTAAAGGAAATCCAAATCAGATAAAAGTGCTGAGGGAGCCTCAAATGAAATACAATTTCACTCAGTTAGAAGGAAAATATGAACCAGTAAACTTTGTATTGGGAAACTATTTCATTGAATTGGAATCGAGAAATTACCAAGCTGAAGAAGCCAGCAGTATACCTAATATCCAGCCCAATCTCCTTCAATTTTCACGCGCTGATGAGATTGACTGTAACATGGTAGATTTAGTTTCAGATGTATTCTGTAATTCAAATTTAGTAGAAGTAGATAGTTTTTGGACTCTTTATTTTGATGGTTCTAAAACATTGAGGGATCTGGGGATAGATGTGTCCTAACTGATCCCAAAAAAAATAAACACTTTCTTTCATGTAGGTTAGAATTCAAATGCACAAATAATACAGTCGAATACAAAGCACTAGTTTAGGGACTTAAAAAAGCAATTGAACTGAAAGTAAAAAATATGAAATTATATGGAGATTCTGAAATCGTTGTTAAGTAAATTTGGAACAAAATACACTGCATTTCACCACATTTGAAAGCTTACCAAAATGAAGTTTGGGATTTGCTTATAAATTTTGAACCGGTCAACCCTGAGAACTGGAACCGGACTGGAACCGGACAAAACCCGGGAAAAAAACCGGACCAAAAAACCGGTTAAGCAAAAATACATTAAATATTCACATTTTCAATATATATAGATATATTCATGTGCATCCATGTGAATTCATTAGGTGACTGGTGCCTAATGAAGTCCAAAAAGGTGAATGAAAGAGTTGTGTGATTTGTAGAATTATCGATGATGGAAACAACAAGAACACATATGCAATTAGTTGATCAAGCACAAGCTTATATTATAGCCCAAAATGTGAGTATAGTAGCACATGCAACAATAAGATAGATAATTATGACAGTAGAAATCCAAGTACAACATATATGTATTCAATCATCACGTCTCATTCAGTATTTATAGTAACATTTGACAATGAACAGCAGTATACACAATGGTATCAGTTATGTGTCAAAACCTGATTTCTTTTGCATGTATACGGTCTAATTCATATCAGCATTATGATATTAGTTAAGCATTCATTTTGGATAAGGAAGAACCGTGAACATTCAATCAAAAGCACTCAACCATAATGTGTGGGACGGTGTGCAAACTATGTGCATTTAATAAGTGCAGCAGTATGTATTCAGTCATCTACTCAAGCACTTACAACAGCATTAAAGAGTCAGTGTTATAAGGGACAATATCATTCACTAACATAGTATAATCATCATCATTATTCTAGCATGCAACCATAGGTTTCAGACTTTATTTAGTATCATTTGCACCAGCAGTAAATCAATATAGTAGTGATTTTTGGGGATTTTAGGTTTTTGTCAAAACCGGCCGGTTTCTTCTGGAACCGCCGGTTTGAAGAAAATAGACCAGTTTTTTCCTTGAACCACCGGTTTTTTGTCTGAACCGCCGGTTTGCTGTCCAAACCGGCCAAAAACGGTTTGAAGTCAGGATTTGAACCAGTCTTGCCTGTAAACCGGTCCAACTGGCTGGTTTTTTCAAAACCAGTCTGGTTCTGATAACATTGATTTTCATACATTCAATATTGTGTCCATTCCTATATTAAAGAATGCAGTAGCTGATTTACTAGCTACCTCAGCCGCAAGATTAGTACCTTCAAATAATAGATGCTCTATTGAATTACTTTTCAGGCCTTCTGTTCTAGATATGATCACAAATATACGAGTTTTTGACAATGATCAACAAATTTTGGAGTGTTTGATGAATGACGATACTTTCAAAGGAGCAGTAATAGATGATGAAGACCATCAAGTAGAATTAAAATTTGGAAACTTTATTCCTAAAGGAGTTAGGACCTTGGAACGAATGTTTGATTTAGATAACAAATTTAGAAAGGCAGCGAATGTCAAGACTCATAACTCGTCATTACAATTCGAGCTGATAAATTTGGGGACTGAAGCTGAACCCAAATATGTAAATTTGGGGAAGTGTTGTTCTCCAGGTGAAAGGAGTAAGTTTATCAGTGTATTCAAGCAATTCAAGGATGTGTTCGCTTGGACCTATGAATATCTAAAAAATTATGACACAAAGATCATACAACATGTTATCCCAATCAAAGGTGGAATCAAGCCTTATCAACATCCTTTGAGAAAGATGCATCCTAAGCTGGAACCTTTAATTCAAAGTGAGGTAAAAGAGTTGTTGGATGCTAAAATCATATTTAAAGTCAGACATTCGGAATGGGTTTCTAATTTGGTTCCAGTATGGAAAAATTCTAGAGAAATAAGGATTTGTGTAGATTTCGGAAATCATAATCTTGCATCAGATAAACATAATTATCCAGTCCCACCCATGGAGCAAATACTACAGAAGGTTTCAGGTTTTGAATTGTTTTCGTTATTAGATGGATTCTTCGGTTATGATCAAGTATTAGTGTCTGAAGAAGACAGGCTTAAAACCACTTTCAAAACCAAGTGGGGAACTTTCACGTATAGGAGGATTCCCTTTGGACTTATCAATGCTGGAGCTACATTCCAGAGGGCCAGGGATATAGATTTCTGTGGTCTGATTGGCTGTAGTGTTGTGGTTTATCTAGATGATGTCACAATGTTTTTGAAAAGAGAGAAGATCATGCATTTCATTTGAAACAGATTTTTGAGCGTTGCCGGATATATGGTATTTCACTAAATCCCAAGAAAGGTGTGGTTGCAGTCACAGAAGGAAAGCTACTGGGTCATGTCATTTCTGAGAAAGGGATCTCCATAGACCTAGATACGATTAAATCAATAGAACATATCCCTTTATCCCATAATAAAAATGGTATGCAATCTTTTATGGGGACAATCAACTTTGTGCGAAGGTTTGCACGAGAATTTTCTCAGATCCTCAAACCTTTGCAACAAATGGTTAAACAAAGTGTGCAATTGAATTGGACTGATTTTGAGAAGAATGCATTTAGAAAGATAAAAACATCTGTTTCTCTGCACCATCACTCAAAAATCCAAATTTTGAAAAGGATTTTATTCTGTACACTTTTACGTCCGATTATTTGTTAGCAGTTGTGCTTACACCGAAGGAAGATGGGGGAGATGAGTACACCATATCATTTATGAGCACTGGTTTGTAGGGAGATGAATTGAATTATCTAGAAATTGACAAACAAGATTCTGTAGTTTTTAAAGCAGTAAAACAATTCAGGCCATATATACTTAAGAATTGCAGCAAAGTAATAGTTCCACACCTAGCTATACGATCTCTTTTTGTACAAAAGGAATTAGGAGAAATAAGAGGCAACTGGGTGACTACTTTATAAGAATACGATCTTGAGTTCAAACCAGCATCCATAGTTAAAGGACAAGGATTGTGTAAACTAATGACTAAAGGTCAAAACAATGAAGAAAGTAGCTAGGATAATGATGCTGAGCTACATATGGTGGATGTATGTCCTTTGCTTACAGCTCCAGACTCCTGGTATCGGGACCTAGTCCACTACCTCTAAGAACGGTATTTTTCAGAGCATTGGAGTCTCAAGCAAAGAAGAGCATTACGTTTGAAATAAGATTTATATCTGATCATTGATGGAGTACTGTTAAGAAAGAACTACGATGGATTTTTTCTCAGGTGCTTAGAACAACAAGATGCAAAGAAGGTCGTAACATAATTGCATGATGGGCCTGCTGGAGGACATTTTTCTGGAGACACAACAACACCTAATATTCTTAGAGCTGGATATTACTGGCCTACACTGTTTAAGGATGCTCATCCTCATGTTAGAAAATATGATGCTTGTTAGAGATGTGTTGGAAGAAAAGATAAAGCAGCAAGACTGTAAAACCAGTAATTATATTAGAACCATTTTAACAATGGGGAATTGATATTATCGAAGAAATAAACCAAAATCTCTCCTTGCAGCACAATTATATTCTAATAGCAACTGATTACTTCATCAGATGGGTTGAGGCTATTCCGTTACGAAAAGTAAATGAAGATGCAGTTATGGATTTCTTACAAAATCACATGATGACTAGGTTTGGGGTTCTAATTTCCCTGGTTTTTGATAATGCTACTTACTTTTCTTCTATTAGATTAACTGCATTCGCTAATGAAAGAGGAATTAAGTTGAATTATTCTACAAATTATTACCCACAAGGAAATGGTTTGGTAGAATCCTCAAACAAAAATCTGATTAGAATTCTAAAGAAAACTATAATAGAAAATCAAAGGAGCTGGCATTTAGCATTACCTAATGCTCTCTGGGATGATAGAGTGACACCCAAGAATTCCATAGGTGTGTCACCATAGATTCTTGTTTATGGAAAATAAGATGTCCTCCCTCCTAATATCCTATTGCCATCTTCCATAATATCGCAAGAATCTAGGGGTACCGATAATGAAATTCTACAAATCAGAATCTATAATCAGTTGAAGTAAAAAAAGTCTAGGTCCAAAGCCAAGGAAAGGTTTAAGCATCAACGAGAAATAGTGAAGTGTTGGTTTGAAAAGCACAAATATGGGAACAAAGAGTTCGAAGTAGGAGATCTGGTTCTTAAGTGGGATCACCCACACGATGAAAGGGGAAAGCACACCAAGTTTCAGCAATTATGGGTAGGCCCTTTTCAAATTGCAGCAAAGCTAGGCCCCTTGACTTACAAGTTGCAAGACTTACATGGGTAGGCAGAGAACTTACTAGTAAATGGTTTAGTTCTCAAGCCTTAATTTTCTTGATCATTTTTTATTTGGTTTTCTTGTACATAAATAAACATTTGGTTTGTTGATTACTTTAGGGTATTTTTAGTTGTTCTCTTTATTTACTTAGAGTTTGATTGATTGTAATTCTTGTTTTTCTTGTGATTAATAAAACAACATGAAATTTGGTTGCATGGAGTTCAGCAGAATTCTTGGTTAACTAAATTATTTGACTACAAGACTGCTTACTATTGATTAATATAATATTTGAAAGAACTTCTTCAAGTTTAGCAGATTTCCTAAATGGTAATGACCACGTTGAAGTCCTGCTTAATCCTTGTGAAATAACTCAGGATAAAAGGGTCCAGAATACTATTTTGAGGCTCCATTCATCTCACATTAAAAACTTTCCTAGGGGGTAACAACAAAAGAACCATGGAAAGGAAGCAAGGTAAACAATATATTATATTTAAATAATCACAGGGCATGAATTGAAATCCAACAGGCTAATAAGATTCAGAATTTCATAGAAAAACAATATGTATCAAAGCAAGTACTGAACCATATTAGTACGTATAAGATTGCCAAAGTTCTTCTCCGTCCATGAGCTGAAATTTAAATATATCTCTCACACAAAAGGACACTATGGATAGAAGAGCATGAATTAAAATTCAGAAAGAAGGAAAGCAGGAGGACTGAAAAGGGGACCAAAGTCCAAAAGCACAAAAGGTGCAAAATGGCATGGAAATGAGGAACAAACGGATATATCTGTTTACCATGTGTTATCATCCTGTGGTGTATAAGTTGGAAACTACTCAAAGACAGAGGTAAAACAAAACTCATACTCTTCGCGTCAGAAGAGTTATCTAAACATTGAAATCTTAGTTCCCATGTTCCTTAACTTGGACTATAATCAATGACTAAAGTGCGTAGATCTTGCATTTGTGAATTCATATATCTTGAGAAAATTTAGTAAAGTGGCACTATCGGAGCAGTCTGTTGATAAAAAAGGAAATTGTTCAGAGATCTATGTTCACCAGGTAGTCGCCAATTGTTGCAGCTGCAACTTTTTGCCCCAAAAGTTTCAATTTTAGCGCCGCCCTTTTATTTGTTTTTCTTAAATCTGGCCTAGGAGAATTTTGTTTTCACCAAAGCTACCCTGAGTTCATAAATTTCTTTAAAAAACTTGGTCTATTTCACTTTTAACCACTTATACTATGAAACGAGAACTTTATACTAAGAACGAGAACTCTAGCGATAAAAACGATGATTTTTGCATAAAAAGCACCAAAAACACCCCCCAAATAGAAAAGTATTGATACCAGTATACACCTTTTTTTTTCAGGGTAAAAAATAGTGTCATGGCCTAAACATGCCATACTATTGTTTGCAAAAACCTTGAAATCAACCCCCAAATTGGAAAACGATTTTTTTCTTCAAGAGACAAATTACAACTTTTTTGAAACTTACATGTTAAACAAAAAAAATATTTCATAAACAATTTCACCATTCTAACCATTTAAAATCAAACAAATTATGGTGTGATTCATAATGAAATCATATATTATACCCTACAAGAGCACACTATTCATATAAATGATAAAACTTAAATATTATTACAATATCAAAGGTTGTTAAAATTCAATACACTCCATACATTCCTATGGTTCCTCCTAAATAATTTTGTATTCCATAATGTGATTGTGTGTGGATTTTTCTAGGTCTTAAAGAACTAACCACTTAACTTGTGGTTGGTCAACTTTGACAGATAGATGATGTTGACTATCCCCTCAGGGTTTAGACCCCATTACCATTTTCTCTTTAATCAATATTCCAATTGTAGTAAGATAAAAAAATATTCCATAGAGCTAGATCGAATATCAAATCAAAAGTTGAGAAAATTGATTCAATCTCCTTGATTTAAAGGTTTTTTGAAGAATGGGTTGAGTTGATCCCATTGACAACTCACAATTATAGGAGCATATGCTCTCTACACCCACTAATTCTTGGCTATGGAAGGTTTGCATCCCTTCCCTTCATGGTGACATGTGGCACTAAAAACTAATTGCAATAAAAACTTAGTATAAACCCACTTCATTAAAGTGAAAGAATAGCATCAATAGATGTTATCACCTATCAATTAAAAAATAAAATATTGTATTTGAAATCACCCCATACTTAAAAGAAACATTAGATACTTGATATCTTATATATGTTTACCTTATAAATTTTAGACATATTGATTTTTATTAAGTATTTTATGCACTTTTGCATATACTAAATATTATATCTCTTTATCTTTAACATTTCTATATCAATTTAAAATGATAATAAAATTTTATTTTAAGTATGATTTATATACAATTCATAATATAAAAATATTAATTATATTATAAGAAATTTAATAATTTAAACATATAATAAAAATACTTTTAATAAGATTATAGTCCTACGCATTACAAAATAAAAAAGTATCCCTCAAATTCTATTACAAAATTTAAAGACATTATCAATAAAATATTAACCATATATATATTTATTGATCAAATTATATTAAAATAATAAAGACATTCTCAATAAAATATTAAAATGACTTGTAGAATTTAACTTCTATAAAAATATTGAAATTATAATAGTTCCAAAATTACAATTGAAATCTAAACATTATCCATCACTATGCACAGAAAAACAAAATGAAATTCTATCAAAAACAATATTTAATTTTTATTTTATTTTAATGGATTCCATCCAAAACAATAAAAGACTCTCTTTGTATGGATGGTTAAAGCACTATGGAGTAGTATTCCAAGTAACGAGTCTGATCAAGGTTTATTTGGCCAGAAAACCCGATTCGAGAAGAGTTTTTTTTCCTTTATTTTATTTTATCCTGATATCCTAGAGTTGGTCCTAGAGAAGACTCTATATGTTGCTTAGTGTATACAAAGATATTATTAATTATATTAAACAAGACCGCTATTTATATATTGGGCCCTTGTGGTCTATTTCATAAACATTTCTAAATTAATACCGGAACTTTCAAATAGTACCAGCCCTTTAAGCCTAGATTTTTTCATGGTGTCTTATTTTTCGGGATCCTATTTTCATGTTTTTTCACCCATGACTCAACCACGACTTGCAAAGGCCCTTCATGAGTGGCGTAATTCTCAGAATCGCGCCGCTAGTTATGAGCGGCTAGTTGTGAGTGGCGCCCCGCTCATAACTAGTGACATGATTCCGAGAATCGCGCCGCTCATGAAGGGCGGCCATTTTGACTTTGAAAATATGGTTTCATCAGTTGTAAACCCCTCTTCATATCATAAGCTCGTTTCTTCTGCGGCTAGCCATTGTGTCATTTCTTCTTCCCGTCGTGCTTGATTCTCCCAGCAAGTTTCTGCTACAATCCATCCAGTAACTCTCCTCAAAGCATGTAACTCAACTTTGGTGTGAACATACCATTTTCTCTTGCTGAGTGAAAAGACTAGGCTAAGCTAAATTAACCAGCGAACGACTTGACATATAAAGGAACAATCCAATTAACAGATACACCATATCATGCCATAACCACAGACAGGAAAGCAACTGAGGTAATGGGTGCCTCTCGATCTTGTTCGGATGTTGGGGGAGGGATAAGAAAATAGACATGAGCAGCCCTTTTGACTTTGCAACTTATGGTTTCACTTAATGTTGTGTTGAAAAATGCTTATTTATTTTCTTCATAGTCTGTATGGGAATGCACCTCAAAAATGTCCCTTCATTTCCAGATTGTGATTTTTGAGGCTCTTCTTTCGATATAGGAAGACCCCTTCATCTATTTGCTCATCTCAGCAAATGCCAGTTCACTTTAATATGGTTTACTGGGGCATTTTATTTTTTTTTAGTGTAAAGTTGATGTAAATTATAGTTTACACTGAATTATATAATAAAAAAAATCTTGTACATTACTTTGAATCCATAGATAAAGGAAGAGCAATTTGACCGATGGTAAACTAGAACAATTCCGATTCCTTTTACATATAGAACTGAATGTCCAAGAATGTACATATAAAGAAGATCACCCTCACTCCATTTCCAGATTGTGATTTTTGAGGCTAGCCCTTTCATGTGATAAGATCACTTCATCATTTTTGAATTTGCGATTCTCTATCCATCTCAACAAATGCCAAAGTGTTGGTTAAATCTCTCCATAGTTTATACATTTGTTTGCATTTATTATTTCATTTTTTTAAATAAAAATGGAATATATATTATGTGGAGATCTCTCACCTCAACGTGATGTTCATGTTCCTTTAATATGATGTAATTTATTTGGTCAACTCTGTTATTAAGCAGCGCTGGAATGTTAACAATCTAAATGACAGAGATTATATATAAGCTGTTTTGGGTTTCTATTTAGATACGACAATGTTAAGAATTTTTGCAACTTATAATTTAGTGAATACGTGAAAATATATTTGGAGATTTCTGGCATTAACTTTGGTAAAAGAAAACTGTTATTTTTTGTTGGATTATGTAATCCAGCTTTGAGAGGTATTTAAATATTTTTTTAGATTTAGATTTTGTTTACTGAATTAACAAGATTAACATGTATATAATAAGAATTCTTTTCATGGTAGTAGTATGTTGTTATGTTTAAATGCATCTTGATTAAAATTTGAATACCCTTAGTTAAAAGTTAAAGAAACTGCTCACAATTTGTTTTTTGTTTTTTTATATCAATTTTTGTTTTTTTGTTTTTAAATATTATTTGTTTTGTGGTAATATTAACTCTAACAAATCTAGTATGAATAATGGATATAAAATTATATATTTTACCATGTGTTTAACAGCAAGCTATCTTTACAAAATTAAGTGGTTGGTTGTGCTTATGGGCATTTATTGGCCATTTTAGTTGTGGTTGTGCTAATATATGCATTAAATATCAATAAAAGATCATTTTAATTGTTTTTGAGTTTTCAGAATTTTAGTCTAAAATTACATTATTTTTTCTTAATTTTTTTTAAAGAAATAAAACTGAAAACTAACCAACAAAATGATCATATGAATTTAGAATGTGACCATGAATAAGTATACCATTAAAATTTTAAAATTAAGCATATAAATTTTAATAGGTTACGAGATGTTTTGTAAAAATAGTGTATTTTAAATAAATGTAAAGTTTATATAATTCCAAATGTGTTGTAAAAACAGTGTATTTTAAAGAAATGTAACCTTTATGTTAATCTTACTCTTAACAAGAAAATTTGTATCATTTTTTTTTATCTTTAATTTTTATTTTATGATATGTTTATTTCTTCAATAAATTAATTGTTTTTTGAAAAATAAATTAGTGTGTGGGTATTTTTTTAATAAAGAAATTCGTTTTTGAAAAATATATGAATTTGTGGGTGGAGATTAATTGTTATTAATCTTCATTTAGACTAACTTTGATCTATTGAATCATAAAAGGGGTAAGTAATCACTCTCTTTCCTTTAACATTTTATTTTTCTATAAAAAACCTTTAAGAGAAGCATTTCTAAATCATTATAGTTGTGTGTAGTTGTAAGGTTAAGAAAGTCACTATTATAGGAGATATATTGTAATCTAAGGTGGTTATATGGAGGGAATTCAAAAAGAGTGTTTTTTATCTTCAACCCTTTTAGTGTCACAAAGTTGAAAAATTCTTTCATCCCACAACTTTTGAGGAATTGCCCAACACTATGTTTCACTATGGAATTCATTAGAGTTTATTCTTATTTTAACAATGTTTGTTTTTTCTTTAGGCAAGTTAAAACAAAACTTTTGATCCACTAGATTAAGGATGATGCCTCCTTATACTATATTAATTTCCTCTTGTCCTCAAATTCTTTATCACACCACAACTTGTCCTTAAATTTATATCTAATAATACATTTAATATTATCACTACCATGTAGAGTATCCTCTTCTTAGAATCCTCAACCATATAGCCAAGACTTGGAATCTTGAAGAAAATGTTAAATTTGACAACTTTTTGATAAGATATATTAGTAATGTTTTGACTTTCAAACTTTATTTTAGAAATCAAAATTTATATATATAATGTTTTTAATATATTATTTAAAAATATATGGTATAGTTTTGCCTGAATTTATGTGAATTGTGACTTTTTGGAAAATAATATGAAGTAGTATCATTTTTATACGAGATATCTCTAAAAATCCATTGAAAATGGTTTTAAATGTCTTTATTGTCTTGCATTTTTTACAATTTTGTAAATAAAATTGTCTTATTTTTTCCATTAAGATGTTTTATTTTAAAGAAAAATTTGCAAAATGTATATGTTTTTCATTATAACTTGCTTCTAAATGTATGTTATTTTGTTAAATTTATGAAAAACACACTTGAAAATAGAAATTAAAATATTTTACGACAAAGATGATTCAAAGGCCCAAAAAATGCCTCAAAATGAAATGTGTGATACTGGTATCAACCCTTTTTGAAACAGAGGTAATAGTAGCTACTAAAATTAGGAGAGAGAAAAACGAGAAGTGTGTTGAGTTCTCGTTTCAAAGTATAAGTGGTTTTTTCTATATAGGAAGCTTAGCCGACTATTCTTCTGATATTAGAAGCATAGTGGACTATCCTTTCGACATTGTGAAAATAGAACCATCAAGCCTGCCGAGTGCATTTGGACTCCCTCGTTGATACATCGAAGCTAGTTTTTTTATATCCTTGGGTTCAGTTTGCCGAAGTTCTAGATTTTAGTGTAAGATTTGTCTGATGAATTGTTTATTTCACCTTTTGATATTCGATAATGTTTTATTTCACTATCGGGTTGTTTGATCGGAGCAGGCCAGAGTGATAGTATATATCTCACCTGATGTTGTGGGAGTCCAGTCTCGAGGAGTTCTGAAAACATCATGTTCCTTCTGCCGAAGAGTCTAGCTCTGCCGATTTTCGATACCTCATTCACAAAGTGAGGACCACGATGATAAAACAGTCCACAACCGACATTGTGGAGGATGATCATTTTGGGGTTTCGAGCATAGTGGTTAGTGGTTCCTATTAATCTACCACATTAATCTAGGGACTAAACACAAGTCTCATTAAGGATTAATAACAAATAGTCATGAAAAGGGTGTAATCGGGCCACAGAATGAGTAGCTGCTATGTATATTCACACAAAGAATGAGAAATCAATTACAATGATCCTGCTACAAGCATGAATGACTAGCAATTCGAATCCTCAAGGAGGTCATTCAAATTGAATGAGTGATTCTAGCTTAACTGAATGTAAGCCACAGTCAAACAATCAAGTTAACCACTGATCAAAACCCTAATTGACTCAACCGATCCCTAACTAAAGTCAGAGTGCAATAAATGACCGATTCTAAATGAAAGTAGGTCAGACACATGTCACAACAACCCAACCAACAAGTGGTAGTGCTTCAATGACTCCAATGAACCTCGATGAGGTTAACTAAAGTGTAACTGAACATCAGAAGTGGTTGGAGGTGCCCCTGTTGACTCGATTTCATTAAATAATCATTAAATAATCAATTTAATGAGGATAGGTTCCTTCACTGCTCTGTTTAACTGATTGCAACTATAAGTTAGAAATTTGGGGCATTAATGACACTCAGATCACCCCTGGAGTGCTCCAGTTAGCCTCCCCAAATGTAGGAGAAGGCTAAGTTAGCCTCCTTGACTAAAGGTAGGTGTGGGTGTGATCTAGGTGATGACATTTAATGCTTCATTGATGTCAATTAAGTCAATAATACTTAGGATAGTGGTTTAACTAGGACAAATTGACCAAAATGAGTGTGTATGGTGGTAAATGTCTCTAACACCCCCCGTTACGCTATACTCAGGAGGAGTTAGAAAACATAAATGCATAAAATGCTAGGGCCCCGACAACTAAGGCCATAGGTCACCCTATACAATGCTGAAATTGAAACAATGCTTTAAAAAAAAATAAGTGAGGAAAAGAGGGAAAACCCAGTGGGAAAACCCCCCCCTCAAGCTAAACACTGAAAGTAGTGTAAATCACCCTGATGAACTCACCCCCAACAGTGAACGGAGGTAAGTGAACTTCTTTTCTAAAAATATCTTGGTGAAGATGTCTACAATCTTCTCATCAGTCAGACAGTATTGCAGAATGATGGTTCTGTCATCCACTAGCTCCCTGATATAGTGCATGTGGATCTCTACATGCTTGGTCCTCTGCCTGGTAACTGGATCTATGGATATCTTAATAGAACTTTGATTGTCACAAAAGAGGATAGTGGACAAAGTAATACCAAGATCAAACTCTAAAAGAATGCCTTGCAACCAAACTGCATGGATGCAAGCATTCGCCGCTCCTCGATACTCGGCCTTTGCTGAAGATAGTGCTATGGAAGCCTGATTTTTGCTAGACCAGCAAATGGGGCCACCACCAAACATGAATACATATCTAGAAGTAGAATTTCGATCAATAGAATCACCTGCTCAATTGGAATCTGTGTATCCAACTAGTTCTAGCTCAGAGTCTGCAGCATAGTGAATGTCATACGTCCTAGTTCCCTGAATATATTGGAGGATACTCTTGGCTGCCTTCCAATGAAGATCATGAAGCTACTGCATGTATCTTGATACAACATTCACAACATAATAGATATTGGGCCGATAATGTGTCAAGTACAACAAGCTACCAATCAGTTGTCGATAGATACTACAGTCCATGGGAGGTGTGCTTTTTCCTTCTTCAAGGCTAATCCCTAAAAGAAAAGGGAATGGTGCAGGCCTACATTCAACCATGTTAAAATTTACTAACAGGTCTGATATGTATCTGGATTGAGTGACCATTATCACATCATAATTTTTCCGAATTTCGAGCCCCAAAAATTGTTTTAGGAGCCCCAAATCACTCATTTCGAAGGCATTGTGGAGAGTAGTTTTGATGGCTAAAATGGAAGCAAATGTGCTACCTATGATTAGAAATTCATCAAAATATAAAACAATAATAATCAAGTGACCATGATACTGCTATAAATACACATTTGGATCTGATCTACACATTTGGAAGTTTTGCGAGAGAAGGAAGGCATCCATCTTGGAATACCACTCTCTTGGGGCATGTTTTAACCTGTATAGTGACTTCTTCAGCTTGCAAACCAAAGATGGATCAGTGATGTATCCCTCAGGTTGCTTCATGTATATCTCCTCATGAATATCTCCATGCATAAAAACTGACTTAACATCCATATGATGCACTTCCCAGTGCTTAGATGTTGAAATTGCCAAAACAAGGCGAATGGAGTCCATTTTTGCAACTGGTGCAAAGGCCTCATGGTAGTCCACTCCTTGGACCTGGGATAAACCTTTTGCAACCAGATTTGCATTATATTTGTAGGTGCTACCATCAACAGCAACCTTGGTCTAAAAGACCCACTTGAATTGAACCAATTTCCTTCCCGGAGGAAGAGAAACTAGCCCCCAAGTAGTGTTTTTCTGAAGAGAATTCATCTCTTCATCCAGGGCAACTTGCCATCTCAGATCCTTCTGAGCATGGTAGTATGATTTTGGGTCTGAAATAATCATCAAATAGCAATTTTTGGACAGCAAATTATCAGGACAAGAGAGAGCAATACCTTCTCTTTGGAAATCAGACCGGGTTCTCCTTAGATCATCCAGATTTCCAATGTTATGTCCTACGAAGGAGAGTGTC
Source organism: Pseudotsuga menziesii (assembly GCA_001517045.1). Taxonomy (NCBI): domain Eukaryota; kingdom Viridiplantae; phylum Streptophyta; class Pinopsida; order Pinales; family Pinaceae; genus Pseudotsuga; species Pseudotsuga menziesii. Next base: position 259,494 of record LPNX010356793.1, on the reverse strand, counting down.
TGTCAAGCCCATGTGGGAAGATGATTTTGTACTTCAGGTTCTTATTCAGCATCTGATTTTTTCTTCACATTGATATCAGAAATTAGAGGATCCAAATCAAGGTCATCACCTCCAATTTCATCATCCAAATATTTAGTATAATAGGAAGGAAAATTAGTAGTTTCTCCTTCACCAGTTCCACCTCCGGAAGAGGCTCATCGAACTTGACACTTCTCTCGATGATGATCTATTTTGTTTTGATATCCAACAACTTTAAACCTTTTGAGTCATCAAGATATCCAATAAACAGACATTCTATGCTTTGCAGTTGCAAATCCCTTCTTTTATCAAGTGGAATTCGGGCCCATGCAGTGGACCCCAACACCCGTAGGTTCGACACTTCTGGCTTGTGGCCGAAGTATGCTTCAAAATGGGTCTTCCCTTTCATGGATCAGTGTGGAACCATGTTATGAATGCATAATATAGCATGCATGGATTCATCCCACAAATTTGCAGCCAACTTCTTTGATTCCAACATACAGGTGGTCATCTCCTTGAGAGACTTATTCTTCCTTTCCGCTACTCCGTTTTGCTGGGGAGTGTAGGGAATTGAGTGTTGGACCTGAATACCACTTTGGGAGCATATGTGCAGAAACTCATTACTGACATACTCCTTGCCATTATCAGATCTCAATATCTTGATCTTAATCCCAGAGGGATTTTCGATCAAGGCCTTCAATTCAGAAATTTTTTCACATACTTCAGACTTCTTTTTGAGAAAGAAGACCCATGTGTACCTTGAAAAATAATCAATCAAATTCATAAGGTAACTTCATCCATTCATGGCTGTGAGAGGAATCAGATCACTGATATCAGAATGTATCATCCCCAATATGCATGTAGCTCGGTTTTCCTTCCCCCGATCGAACTTGTGCTCAGGGTGCTTTCGAATCACACAGCCCTTGCAAATTCCAGTGGTTTCCTTGAGGACCAAGAGGCCCTCAACCATTGAGATTTTCTGTAATTGCTACAAATATTTGAAATCTAGGTGGCCAAACCTTTCATGCCACATCCTACTTACTTCATTTCCATGAGTTAGCAGAGCGATGGGATTTGCATCCACCACAAAGTGGGAGAACTCATAGGATTTTGCATGATGGTTTGCAAGGCCTTTAGCAATGAGTTTCCCGGATGCAAGTTCCATTATCTCAACATCATTTGGGATGAAATATACTCTATTGGGCACTCCTGTATGTGTCATCTGATAGAAACTAAGGATATTTGATGCCAGAGATGGTACCTACAAAACATTTGAAAAATAGTCATTCTAAAGATCAACCATACCTTGTCCTTATGAAATGATGGTGGAGTCATCTCCCATGAGGATGGGGATGGATTTGCTAGTTTGCAAGGATGAAAATGAGTCTCTTTCATCCATCATGTGGTTCGAAGCTCTAGAATCGATCAAGAGTGCTTTGGACTTCAAAGTTCTTGCCATGAGAGCATGACCTTTCTCATGCTGTGGTTCCCGGTCTTGCTGATCTCTCCTTCGAATGCTTTCCGGAATATTGATGTGATTTCTCTCAAGGAGAGAGGTAGCTTCATCAAGATTCTTCTTCATGTAGGCATGTTCAGGGTGGAATCCCATCCCATAGTACGAATACTTGACTTTTTCCTTTCCATGATGCCCTTTCCCTTTGTTCTTCCTTGAGCTGGAAGACTCATCATGCTACTAGTTTTCAACTTTAGGCTTAGGAGCTTCGAATTTCATTTTTGGGTTCTTCTGCTGCTTTCATTTACCCTTCATATATTTGGGCCCCGAGACATGGAGGATTTATCATGAGAGAATCTGATGATCCCCATCTGGACAAGCTTATCATGTTCACTTGTCAGGGACTCAATGAAGGCATTGAATGTAGGCATCTTCCATCCAGGGGTTTTGAACTTCCCTGCACGGAATGTAGAGTCAAAAACTAAATAATCGGCTCCAAGTTTGGAGAGTATGGTGAGGATGAGCTGATCATCCGCCTTATCCACTTTGCATTGCTTCGAGAGTAAGACAGTGTGCTTGAACTTTGTGAAAAAGTCATTCAAGGTCTCGAAATTGGAAGGCTCGAGAGACATCAATTCATTTTTGAGCTGGTAAAATCTCAAATTATCATGCTTTCCATATAGGGTTTCCAATTTGTCCCAAATTTCCTTTGGAGTCTTCAATCCCGCAAGATGGAAAAGGAGATCCTAGGAAATAGAGAGGCACAAGAATCCGAATGCTTCATCCTTCTTGTTCAAGAATCTTGATTTTTCTATTGCAAAACTAGGCTCATCTTTAGTGTCTATGGTGACTCTATAGAGCCCTCTAGAGCGCAGCTGAATCTCCATGTCTCCTTTCCATGAGTGGAAATTGAATGGAGTCAAAAGATCTACTGAGGAGGCCATTTGGATCTATTGGAGCGAATGCTTCACCCATGGAAAACCTGAAAATCACAACAGAAAGAGAAATATAAGGTTAGACAACCTGCACATTTTAGGGTTTCATCACACCCAGCATAATCAATCAAGCAAGCTTGATCAATAAGTTCTTTACTTGGGGTATTAAGTGGTAAGCCTTGGGTTCTGGTGCAGTGCTGGATTTTTGAGCTATTGCTCAATTTTCATGCAAAAATATGTCAAAAAGCTTGTTTTTGAGAGATTGAGCTTTGTCCCGCCATGAGCTCCGATACCATATTAATCTGCCACAGTAATCTAGGGACTAAACACAAGTCTCATCAAGGATTAATAACAAGTAGTGATGAAAATTGTGTAATCAGGCTACAAAATAAGTAGCCGCTGTGTATATTCACACAAAGAATGAGAAATCAATTACAATGATCATGTTGCAAGCATGAATGACTAGCAATTCGAATCCTCAAGGAGGTCATTCGAATTGAATGAGTGAGTCTAGCTTAACTGAATATAAGACATAGTCAAAACTCAAGCTAACGATTGATCAAAACCCTAATTGACTCAACTGATCCCTAACTGAAGTCAGAGTGTAATAAATGACTAAGTCTAACTGAAAGTAGGTAAGACGCATGTCACAGCAATCCCACCAACAAGTGGTAGTGCTTCAATGACTCCAATGAACCACGATGAGGTTAACTGAAGTGTAAATGAACATCAGAAGTGGTTGGAGGCACCCTTGTTGGCTCCAATTCATTAAATAATCAATTTAATGAGGAGAGGCACCTTCACTACTCTGTTTAACTAACTGTAACCATCAGTTAGCAATTTGGGGCATTATTGACACTTAGATCACCCCCAGAGTGCTCCAGTTAGCCTCCCCAAATGTAGGAGAAGGCTAAGTTAGCCTCCTTTACTGAAGGTAGGTGTGGGTGTGATCTAGATGATGATATTTAATGCTCGATTGATGTCAATTAAGTCAATAATACTTAGTATAGTGGTTTAACTAGGCCAAATTGACCAAAAAGAGTGTGTATGGTGGTAAATGTCTCCAACAGTTGCAATTTTTGATTGAATTAACATATCCTGGGTCCATATTTCTGATTGTGCCCACCATTGCAGCGATCCTCCGGCTGTTTGTTCCAATGGGTCTATAGTTTCTTGATGATAGTTTCCTGCCAGTCATTATATATATATAGAGGCCATATGTTATAATGTCTTATTCAACTTGTGACTTGTCATTCGTATTGGGATTTTCCGTTTACACTGTGGAAGTAGTCCACAAAAGTCGTGCACACGCAACTGTCAAAATCTCGTTTGTTCTAATATGTACCCATGGAATTTCATTCCATCTAGTCAGTTACATCGGTACTTCCAGGTAGGTAAACCATGGTTTTATTATTCTGGTTGTTATTGGCTGATTTTTGAATCGTTAGGTTTTCCAGAGGTTAGGTTTTACCGCATAGGGGGGCGTGGGTTTTCATTCCAATGGTGGTTTTTGTGGTTATTTTATATTACAAATGTGGAGGGATTTTAGGCTGTTTTTATTTCATTTTGTGGAGTCTGAGTCTGTACACTGTTGAAGCATTATGGACGTGTATGTGTTTCTTGAGTGGGTTGTTAGGACGTGTTACTAGAGGTGTTTTACCGTCCACACCAAGCCATTTATTGATCATTTGTTGGTATGCCAGAGGTTAGAAAGCCCTTTTTTCCCTAGTTACCATATCTCGTGGGATTTGGGAGGGTCTTTAAATCGATTAGGGGTTTTCTTGAAGACGATTGCTACGTAGGGTTTAGCTTTTAAGGTTGAAGGTTTTGTTGAGATCGAACGTTAGAACAAGTCTGATACGTACCTGTGTGAGAAGAAGGGTTTTTCGGTTAATTCAGTTTTGAGATAGTGGAGCTTAGGTTTTTTTAAGGAAACATTTTGGGAGGCTTTTTCCTTGTTAAATCTTTCATTCATAAAGACTATGTTTAACTTATTTTAAATAGCATGCATGTTGAGGAGGTAAATAAATTGGTATATTTTCTTGTGTATTGCTATAAGCACTTGCTAGGAGCTCAGTTAGCCAAGAATATGTTGTTTGACTCTGACAGGTTGATTGCAATAACAAAAACATGTCAAAGAGATAGAAGAAAAAAGCTTAGATGGATGAAGGAGAGCTTGAAGTAGTAATAATCCCCAAAATAGAGTTCATCTATAAAGATACCAAATCGAGTACTGGAGTTGAACCAGACTACAAGTGGGGAGAAATATATAGAATGATCTCAAACCAAAATGTACCTGATGCTTTGAGATGTAACTAGGAGAAGGACAGAACCCCAGTATACACAGCCTATAAACTATTGTGGGCACATAAGTATCATAGTTATTATAGGGAAATTTGCGAGCATTTCATTATGCCCTTATATACCCTCATTTTATTGACTGAATGTAATTGCATGTCTGAAGAGGCATTTAAAGGTCATACAAGAGTTTGGGGATTATTATTTGATGGAGGATGGATTATATGTAAGGATGTATGGTGGCTCCAGAGCTCCTTCTCTACTCCCTAAATATGCTACATATTACGTACTCCACAAGGAGGCAGTTAGATAGTTGTACATTGATGGAGTAGGCAATTTTTTGTTTGAACATAAGAAGGTAACGTACCTTGCAGTACCTTTCTTACTTGGAAGGTATAAGTTTTAAAGTGTAAAGCAGGAAGCATAATTTGGTAAAGATCTAGAACATTTTTGCTTTGGCGAAATGAATTTTGATAGAAATGACTCCCATAACAAAGTAGTTGTCTACAAGGAAGAAGGAATTCATTTTGAATATACTGATTTCTAGGACAAAGATGAGGAGACATTCTGAAATGCAAAGAACATAACTGCCCTCAAGAAAATATTCAAGAAAAAAATAACAACTATGGGTGGAAAAGTCAAGATTTCTGAAAAGGATAACAAGTTAGAAGAAGAAGAGGCAAAGAAAAGAGAAGAAGATGCTAGAATATTAGTACAGGAAGAAGAAAATTGGTTAAGAATTGAAGAGGAAGAAAAGAAACGAGCTAGTAAAGAAGCATCTAGGAAGGAAGAAGAAGAAAGAAAAAGAAAAGAAGAGGATGAAATAAAGAAGAAACAAGAAAAAAGTGAGGGCTTGAGACTAATAGAGTCCCAAAAAGAGAAGCAACCCACAGAGTAGGTTGATATACAAGAAGTACAAGACGAAATAGATCAAGAGCAAGGACAATCTGGTTCTCATCCCTTGGAACATGCTGTATCTTATGGCATCATATTAGGAAAGGATTCAATTTCTGAAATTGATTTGATTCCTTTCATGCCTACCGAAGGGGAGGAGGTTCCTAATTTTAATACCATTTTTTATGACAAAGAAAATAAAATAATCGTTAAAATAACTGAGAATAAGGTAGATACTAGGGGAAATCGAGGAAAAATGGTGATAGACAAGACATTAGTACATGGTACGCATAAAGATCCATGGTTGATAGCAAGAGATGGGGTAGCTTTAACCTTAGCAACTGAAGACAATGCAGATAGGCTCATGATTGATCTAGAGTAGTCATGGAAGAATGCAGCCCAACTGAAGGAAATCTTAAAGAATGAAAGAGATGAGAGCCAAAAGCTAAAGAGAAAATATGAAGATATGATAGGTGAAGTCAAGACTTCAAGAACAGAATGCCAAACTCTGCAGGTAGATAAGAATGCTCTAGAAATATCTGCAGAGAACACAGAGAAGAGTGCTCAAGTTACCTTAGCTGAATTACAAAAGCTACAGCTAGAGCATCAGATGTTAAAGAATGAAAAGGATAATCTTTAGTTATCATATGGAAATTTAAGTGAAGAGAAGAACAAGTTGGAGAGCAGGGTTACTGGGTTGGAAATGAAGAAGGCCACTACAGAGGAAAACAAGAAGCAGTATCAGATGCAAGTAGCATCCTTAGAAGAGTAGAAAAATTCATTGACCGCATCACTTAAGGATGCTATGGAGTAGAAAACCGACATCCAACCTTTGAAAGAGCATGTTCTGACTCAAAGAAAAAGGATCCATCAAATAGAAATACAGATAGAAGATGAAAGGTGCAAAATTTTGCAGATAAACACCAGGCTAGAAGAAATTATAGATACCACTTCATATCTCCTGTATAGGTCTTAAGATATATTGGAGATTCTAAAAGGAAGAATGGTCTGGGTAGAGACTAATAAGGAATCTCTCGTAGAGCTACCTGTAAACGATTAGCAAACTTTAAAGTAGGAATATGAATTATTGGAATTTGCAATTAATGTAGCAAAGGAGTTTAAGAAAACAGTGAAAAAGACAAAGACATCATGTGTTGAATTTTGCAGGAGAGTTCTCTCCATATACAATTGATGTCAAAATTCTGCAGAAAAGAGATTGGATGTGCTACCTGAGCATGAATTGTTTCTAAAACATTTACAGGACAAGTACCAAGAAGATGAGCAAGAAATCTAGCAGGTCAAGGACCTAGATGAATGGATATTGAAAAATACGGTAGCATATGCAGTCGTGAGTAGACATTTATTAGAAGACCAACTGCGCCTAAGTCCTGCTAGGATAGAGGGGGTAAAGAGCTAAGTTGCCAAATATGAAATTAACATTCAATTTCTTGAGCCATCCGGGTTTGAAGGCATAGCATCAGATCCTCATGCATGGAAGAAGTTCATCAGCGAGTAAGCTGGCCCTTCCTCATAAAATGTTTTAGAAATATTAATTTAAAATGTAATATATTGTATTAATTTTGTGCACGAGCTACAAGACAAAATTTTGGAAATGAAAGGTTGGGGAAGCTCAAGAGACAATGAGGGGCAGCCCAAGAGTTTTTTTGTGTGTAAGTATACGAAAGTTTTAGATAGAAAAGGGCCATTTTTCGAGACTATCTTGAGAAATTATTATAAGGAAAACTAATTCATTTTACAATAAAGAGTTATATGTTTCTCGTGGAGAGAGTTCCATGGATTTTCACATGTTTTCTATGGGCTATTTGGATATGAACTATTTCTTTTCTAGCTTGTTTCCATAAACTGAGAGATCGTTCTAACCTATTGAATTCTTTCATGTTATGAATGTGCTCCTGTTTATTTTGTGAAATTTACACATTTAGTAATGAATGTTTTAATTGACAATAAGCTATCTTGTTGTTTATATTTCTATTGATATTCATGTGTTTATAAACGTTAACAACTATCTGTGATTTTCTTTATGCATGCAATACGATACATTACTCCCCATTAATGATAGTTTTTCTCCAGAGGGATAAGTTAGTGAGTATTAGTTAGTTTCTTGGTTTTTGTGATTTAGAAGCAAGAGAGGTAAGATGAGAGGTAAGAACCTGTGCATCACATTGTGACTCTCCTCGTTATCTCTATCGTTTGCATTTAGTTAGTCACTTGCACATCATACTTAAACATCAAAAAACTAAAATAATATACACAGTGCACTGGGCCGTAACCGGTAAAACACTTTAACTGTTACTTGACCTATGGTAGCCAAACCATAAACTGAATGGATTCCCCATACCAAACAATAACGAGCTAATTGGGAATGTTTATTGGGGAGAATCCCTACTGTTGTTACATGCGATTTTCCAGGCCTCAACACATGGGTTCTTTGACTTTGGACTAGCGCATCCTATGGACTATGTACTATTATAATTCTATCATAATGCAGGGTTTGTAATATGTCAACGTGTGATAGTGTTTGGGTGGAGACACAACATATGGTATAAACCATACCATAGCAGGGTTTAAGCTTTAGCATGGTGAATGAAACCCACAATAATGCAAGGAAGTTGAACTATGGAAGAGTGGTTTCAGAATTTCAATAGTGGTTACCAGCTGGTGCATTTAACGTTCTTGGAAATCGTGGCATCCCTAAGCTGAGGGCTTGGCTGACAATTTAGTTTGGTCATTTCATTAGGTTTTGTGGAGAAAATGGGGTCTCAGCTCTGTGCTGCGAAGGAGACTACACCCTAGAAATGAAGGTAAGCTTCTTCTGGTTTCATGACTGCATTTTATTCTTAGTTTCATGGCTCCTTCGTAGTTAAACATCTCAACCCTGTCATGTTTGGTTGTGGTTGTAGGTGACAGGGTAACAATGGTGGGGTGGATCTATACTTTGCTGTAGCTCTAATGTGTTTCAAAAGAAGCCATGGTTAGCCTGCTATTCAAGCTTATGCTTGCCACCTTTCAGCCTTGTGAGCAGAGCTAAGTTTCGATTGCTTGTTGGTTGGGGTTTTATGCTGTAGCGATTTCGATTTTACCATCGAGTTTATGATTACAGACTTGGGTTTTAAATGTTGAGGAGTTATGCCATGAATCGATTCTTACTCCATTTGGCTCTGTGTAATTTCATTTTTGTTATGTAAATCGTTATTTTTGGTTTTGGGCTTTATAGCCATGGGCTGCACCATTGCTTAGAATGGTGCCATAGCCAATTGGCATGCCTGTGTAAATCTCGTTCTCAGCCTTTAATGGTGAATGTGTACCAGTCTTGGGATCTCTATGTAAATAGATATATGTATTGTTTTTATATAATGGTAATGGTTAACTTGATATATTGTGTATACAATTTCCTTCTGTGTTTTTATTGAGCGCCATATTTAAATGGAGTTGGGGTTTTAAAAGCAGAGGCATTCGCCTAATCGGATGCTCTCTGTGCTATGCCAATGATTAACTTGGACATTGTAATATTTTGACAGTGTGGGTAAAGGCCATGCCGTAAATGGTATGAGACTTTCCCATAGTGTTGTGATAGCTTGTATATTATTTTTTTATGGTATTCAGTCCTTATGTAAATTGGACTATGGAAATCCATGGGTTAGAAATCATGGTGGCCAACGCTTACAGTAGGTTAATATTTTAATGGACTGTTTATTAAAAATGTTATTAGCTGAGGCTGTGCTGTATCTAGGGTCTTATGACCTCACTGCTAGCGTTTGCATCATTATTTATATGGAATTTGATGTGTTTGTAAATTACATCCCGCGTTCTTAGTGTATATCATGGCCTGTGTAGAGATATAAACAATGGATTTATATAAAATATTGATTCCTGCTCAATTCGTTATGATATGGCTTTTATTTGTTTTTAGAACTAGCTGTAAGGTTATACGATTTGGATTTCTGTTTACTATATTATACTATGGTTCTTATTAGTTCTTTTGCCTTGGGTTTTGAACATCCGTGGGATTCGATGTCGTGACCTCTGTTGGCATAAAAAGGGTTTGTAATGTAACAAGTTGTAATGAAATGTATTTTAATAAATAAAACAAACTAGGCTTGCATGCCCATAGGATTCGATTCCTGTTATTGTTTACAATATATGGATTTATGATATGATTTTGATGTTGTTTTACTATAATATGATTTACGGTATAAGATATATTATTTTTATTTGGCTATGGTAATGTTTGTTGAGTTATGTAATTTTTTTTATGGTTATGTATAGTGAAAAAGTTAGAACTGTGGATTCTATTTATAAATAATTACCTAAGGTATCTATTTAGTATATTTATTTCTTTAAACTTACTCCTATGATTAAAGCTACTATAATATGAAACATGTCTCTACCGACAAACATAATATGTCAGTAGAGATATAAATAATAGGTGAACAATAAATAGTAGGTCTAGATTTACCTAGCTTATAGTATTAATTTCTGAATATTGAATGAATATGGAAACAAACTTTAGAAATGGAAACCTAGCTATATACAACCTATGATAATATTTACCACCCTAGGAAATATTGAAGAGAATAAAAACCCTAGCAAAATCTAGGCCGAACATCAATTACATAGGGTTAGTAAATTCATTGGAAACATTCACCTAACATATTCATTATATAATCTAGAAGATAGCATAGATAGTCTAGGGTTAGATTTTAAGAAATTTTACCCTAGGAGATATGGATAGAACCAATCAATTTCAAGGTTAATAATATATATAAAATATTTTACATAAAGCAGCCATCATTTACCCTAGAAATGAACTTTGACATACTAAGAACTCATACCTGTAATTTATCTTCCTGAAGCTCCTTTAATGGCTGAACCTACACACTTTTTAAATAACTGGAATTATCAATTTAAGATAGATCTGACCTCTGATTTTGAAGACCAAATCACTTGGGAACTACCATGTTCCTCCAAACCATGACCTAGAACATATATATACATATATATTATCAACAATTGGCTTACGCACAATATACAAAACAAACCATCATGTTCATATGTAGTGGGGTCTTTGACCTAATAAAAAATAAGACATCAATATAATCATCATGATCAATAGGCTCATGCCTATAGATGGTAGGTCAAAAATTTGGGATATTACATCCCTCCCCGCTTAGTACAACACTGTCCCAGGTGTTCTAGGGACTCTAAATGATATCATGAAACAAGGCAGGGTAAGCCTTTCTCATGGTGGCCTCATTCTCCTAGGTAGCCTCATCTACCTCAAAGTGCTTCCACTGTAGTTTCAATTTGACTATAGTGCACTTCTGAAGCTGCACTTCTCTCTTGTCCAATATATGAAAAGGCTCATGGGAAAATCCCCCCTTAGGTTCCACTTGTAATAATGACCAATCAATGACATGCTTAGTGTCATAAACATATTTCTTTGGTAAAGATGCATGGAAAACATTATGAGCTCTTACGTGCGTAGGTAATGCTATTTAATAAGCCACTAGTCCTTTCTTGGCCAGAATTTCAAAAGGTCCACAAAATCTAAGTTCTAACTTACCACACCTACCCAAGCTCACCGAGCTCCATTTTTCTTTCACTTTCAAGTATACATGCTCACCTACTTGATATTATTTATCTTTTCTTTTCTTATCTGCATAACTTTTTTGATGATCTTGGGCCTCTTTAAGGTTTCCCTTGACCTTGGTAACTAACTGTTCCAATTCCAATAACAGGTCAGGACCTAACATGAGCCGATCCACCGGACTGTCCCAAGTAAATGGGGTACAGTTCCATCCATAGAGTACCTCAAAAGAACTCATCTTGGTGGACGCATGATACCTGTTGTTATATGCAAACTCTACAAGGTGTAGATAGTCCTCCCACTTGGTGGGGTTGTTCATGACATACATTCGCAGCAAGTCTTCAACAATTTGGTTTACTCTTTCAGTCTTCCCATTCGTATGTAGGTGATAAGAAGTGCTAAAGTTTAGCTGCATCTCTAATCGAGAGAATAAATATCTCCAAAAGTTTCCTATAAACTTAACATCTCCATTTGAGATAATTGATTTGGGTATCCCATGCAATCTAAATATCTCTTTTAGGAAGATATCGGCAATGTTCATGGCCTTGTAGGTCGATTTCATGGGGATGAAGTGTGATTCCTTTGACATATTGTCAATGACTACGAAGATGGAATCATTTTTCTTCTTGCTTTTCAGTAAGCCAGTAATAGAATCCATACTGATAACCTACCACTTCCATTCCCGAATGGGAAATGGTTGTAGCAATCCTAAAGGATGCTGGTGCTCAGATTTAACTAGCTGGAATTCCTAACATTTTGCAATAAACATTGCAATGTCGGCCTTTAACTTAGGCCAGAAAAAGTGTCTCTTGACGGCAGATATCATCTTTTGATATCTCGGGTGCCTCGAGTAGGGTGCCCTATGAAATTATGTGAGGATGCTGGATCAAATGTCCTCTCCATCTAGAACATATAGTCTATCCTTGGACCATAGTAGTCCAGAGTCATCCACCTTGTATTCCTTCTGTTGTTGAAACAACTGGTCCTCTTGGACCTTCTTGAGGATTTCCACATAGAACAGGTCAACCTTGTTGGCCATTCTAATCTTCTCATGCAAATCTGCATCACTTAGACACAGGGTCACCTCATATATCATATGAGTTTGTCGAGTCAAAGCATCAGCAACTTTGTTTTCTTTTCCCTTAATATGCTTTAGTTAAAAGTGATACTCACTTAGGAAATCCAGCCATCTGGCTTGTCTCGCATTTAGACCGGGTTGATCGAATAAATATTTTAGACTCATATTGTCAGTCTTTAAAAGGAACTTCATTCTTATGCCGTAGTGCCTCCACATCTTCAGAGCGTGGATAATGGCCGCTAGCTCAATATCATGCGTGGGATAATTCTGCTCATGCTCTTTTAATTTTCGTGATTCATAACAGATCACATGATCGTTTTGTAAGAGGACTCCTCCAAGTCCTTCCTTGCTTGCATCTATGCATACAAAAAAATCCCCATCAGGATCGACAATCCGCAACACTAAATGCTCGGATGTACTTGTATGATACACCTAGGGATACAATGGCCAAGGATAAGATGCTTTAGAGACTCTGCTCAACATCAACATGGAATGCTCTAGATCTTATGCCCAACATTTCCAATTATATTTTCATGTGTTCCATAGCTTTATGCTCAACACAAATGTCAGTACTCATGTGTTCCAGAGCCTCTTGCTCAACACAAAAGATCTCATCGATCATGTGCTTCAGGCTCAACTCCCAACACAAAACATTTCATCAATCATGTGCTTCAGGGTCCATGCCCAACACAACCAACAGATATATACATATATATCATCAACAATTGGCTTATGCCCAAGATACAAAACAAATCATCATGTTCATATGCAGTGGGGTATTTGACTCAATATAAAATAAAACATCAATATAATCATCATGATCAATAGGCTCATGCCTATAAATGGTAGGTCCAAAATTCGGGATATTACACACTAGTTCATAGTTTTTTTGACGGATATGTCGTCGGATATTCGACAAGCATGTGTCGACAATGCGACATATATCTCATTGCATATCTGACACATATAATCAAAAACAAAAACACAAGAGAAATATTTAATGAAGAGTCCACCATGCCATTAGATTGGATATTTGCAATCTAGAATGACCACTTTTGTTTTAATATTGTATTTACTTTATCCATATTGATGAATATCCCTTCACAATTTTCTTCATTGAAATTTGATTCTTATCAAATTAAACATGATAATTAAAAAAAAAAATTGTTGCAAGTGCAACTATAATAATCACACATTATCACATTCCCAAGTAGTAAATGTTAAATAAATATATATAAATAGATAAAATTCATTAGTTGGATTAGTGTAATGTATTTATGCTCCAATCAATGATCTCACATAATTAACAAAGAGTTAAATATGCATGGCATATTCAATTATCAAAGCTTTATTTTGATTATTTATTATATATAAAATAATACAATAACGTTAGTTGGATTTGAATTCAATGGATTTTTAAAATAAAAATTAACATGTATTTATATAAATGTATTTTACAATTTATTCAATTTGATTTATATTTAATATATATTTGGTCTTTCAATTTTTATTTTTAATATTTTTTTGGTATTAACATATACCATGTCATTATAAACATGGTACATCTCTCTCACTTTAATTATAAAAGACTTCAATATAATAAATATTATATTTTTATATTTCAAACTTTAAAATATAAAATTCATATACTTTAAAATTTCATATAATAATATATGATATTATAAAATGAGGATTGTATTATTCACAAAAATGTTAATTCCTAAATTTTCCTCATGCATTTAGTTTTGAAAAAAATCTATATAATATTAATTATTTATTTAAAAAATGAAAAAGTTATAGTATTAATTATATATTTAACAAATAAAAAAATAAAAAGTTGTACATTTTGATATAATTATTCAAACCATTCTATCAATAAACCTTAGTTAAACCGCTGTTAAATTTTAAATATATAATCAATGTTGAGATTTATTAAGCTACCTTAGTTAATTTTTAAATATTTAATTAATATTGATATTTATTCAGCTCTTGTTTAGTAGTTGGGATGTGGTACTAACATAAACTTTTATGTTGAAACCCTAACAAATGTATTTTCCTTTTCCTTTTGTGTAAGAAGAAAGATGTTTGATATCTTAAACTTGATCTCATCATAAAACTTAACTTACAAATAAACTAAATTAATTTAAATTACAATTATTATCATAATATAATTGTTTTTAGTTATTTATAAAATTAAAATTATATTATAGTTAAAATTATTTTGTGTGATAAAAAAAATGTTTGATCTCATCAACTTGATATCATCCTACATATTAATTTAAATAAAATCTTGAACTCAAACTTTTTGTGTAGCTAGGTTCTATCCTAGTTATCACTAGCTCGACTCACATGCTCAACTTTTCAATCATCCTTCAAAGCTATATTTTAATTTATCAAAGATAGGGATGTGTCGTTATGTAGATGGTTCTTCCCTCATCGCTGTGAAGGTTCATTATTCAAGTTAGGATGTTTTTCTTCCACTTAGGTTTGCATCTCTCTATTGAACAGATATTTGGGACCCATAGTTCTAGAAGTAGAGGAATCTATTAGATATCAGAAGTATTTCAAGGATACAAAAATTTCCTTCCATTTTATTGGCTATATTCAACAATTTCCTTCTCATCAATTTTTGATTGAAAAGTTTGCCGGTATTATGGATTTTTTTTTGAAAATGAATATTTGAAGTAAAATAAGTTTTACTTATTCTTAATGTTGGTGGACTAAAAACCAAGTATCTTTGAAGTACACTAAGTTTTACTTATTATTAATGTTGGTGAAAAGTTCATATCACTACCTATATGTGGATATGTGTAGAAATTAACCCTCTGAAAGACTACCATAGGACATGTTGTTTGAAGCCATTGACTATGTTGTTGCTAGGACATGATGATGATGAGGAGGAGGAGTGTCATGATGATGATGATGAGGGTCATGATTATGAAGACGATGATGACAATGAGGGTCATGATTATGAAGACGACGACGACGACGATGATGACGATGATGGTGATGATGATGAGGATGAGGATGAGGATGAGGATGAGGATGATGATGGTGATGATGATGAGCAAGATGATGATGATGATAATGATGAAGAGGATGATGATGATGATGACGACGTTGATGATGACGATGATGACAATCATCATCATCATCGTTGTCGTCATCGCTATTACCATCATGATGATGATGATGCCGATGATGGTGATGATGATGATGTTAATGAAGATGATGGTGATCATCATCATTGCCATCATCATCATCATCATCATCATCATCATCATCACCATTACCATAATGGTGATGATGATGACGATGATGGTGATGATGATGGTGATGATGATGAAGATGACGATGAGGTTCATGACGATGATGATGAAGAGGACGATGATGATGATGATGGAATTGATGATGATGAGGAGGAGGAGGAGGGTCATGATGAGGAGGAGGAGGTTCATGATGATGAATACAATGATGATGATGACGATGATGATGGTGATGATGATGAATACGATGATGATGATGATGATGAGGGTCATGATAATTAAGACGACGATGTTGAAGACGACGACAAAAATGATGACGATGATGGTGATCATTTCCATCATCATCATTTCATATGGTATCAACATGGTCATCGCCATCTTCATCATCATCATCATCATCGTCATTGTCATCATCAACATCATCGTTTATGTTAACAATTTGGTATCATCGTCATAACCATCATCATCATCATATTATAATAAAAAATATTATTCCTAAGTTAAAAATACATATACCTAAGTTAAAAATACTATACCTAATAAAAAAGTACTACTATGGCAATACATATAATAAAATATACTATAATAATATTTTATTATATGGAAACACATATAATAATAAACATATAATAAAAAATACATAGTCTTTATAACATTGTCACGACTCAGGTTTTGGAAAGTTCTATGTAATTTGGACATTTTTATGAATTTTGGAGTAGCTCCCGTGTATGATTTCGTGGCGACTCTGGTGTATCATTTCTACTAGCTTTGGTGTATCATTTCACGGCTCTGGTGTATCATTTTTATAAAATTTGGGCTAGCTATCGGTTTCTGTTTGTAACTCAAGGTTGACATTTGGAGCTCACAGTTGAGAATTGGAGCTTACGGTTTCGATTTCGAGCTCATGGTTCACATTTGGAGCTCATGGTTCATGATTGGAGCTCACAGTTTTGTTATAGCTCAAAATGACACATCTCTTCCTATGACCACTTTCCATGATTCCATCGCATGTTGACACTTCCATGACGACACTTCATGAAAGTCACTGAAAAAACACCTAACGTGGAGGATCCATATCTTGGGTTTTGTAACTTCCTTTGACCTTATCTCTCCATGGTTGGAAAGGTATCTGAGTTAGCTAAAACTTTCTAAAAGACACCAAAGTCTGAAAATGCCCAAAAGTATCCTTAAAATGAGATTTTTCGATGTATACGCGATTTTCCTTAAGGAAACCCACGTATTGTATAGGACTTGTTATATATAATACTCGCGTATGCCCTAATTATGTGACTATTTGCATTGTAACCCACGTATATCTATTGCATACAAGAATGATGTCTCTGCAACCCATGTATTCATCTCAAAAATACTTTTTTTGAAGTTTGGGTAGTTTGGTTAGTTATGCAACTGACTTCTTCAGTTGTAACTAATTTGTCTTCGACCCTATCTCTTTAGAAAAATATAAATAGAGGTAGGGAGGTCCATGAGAGGAGACTTGAATCTTTGCATTGTTATGCTAGAGGAATTGGATCTCTCTTTCCCCCACCTTTTCCCTAGCAATCATTCCCTTGTGTTACAGAGCTTGAAGGCTAAGTTCCTTGGACAAGAGAAGTAGCAGAATCAAATCAAGGTTTCCTGAAGTGCCCAAATCAAAGAGAAGGTATATTTGTACTTGTTTTCATAATTAATAAAGATGTGATGTTCTTGTTCTTCCCAAATCATTGTTCAATGTGTATTTGAATCTTTGTTTATGATCAAATATTTATGTTAATCAGACTACTATTTCATATTAATTTGATTATCATTGCCTTATATGTGGTCATATTGGTTTGAGGAAGGTATAATTCGTTTTGCAAGCATCTTGGACCAAGAAGAGGATTGAAGCGCTACTTGGATCAACCTTCGTTTGTCAAGGTATGAACCATTCTAGTCTTTGAGACTTGCTTATATATACTTGCAGAACCATTTGCATCTCTCTTTCAACCATAGTACGTTGATGGCCTCTTAAACCCTAGCCATAGGAAAATTTCCTTTACAACAGAACTGGCGACTCCAGTGGGGAGAGCCTTGTATGTTTGGTGTTTCTCTTTTTTTCTTTCAGTATTTTCCAAGGTTTCAGGTATTTATTTCCACTTAGGAACACTTTATATGTCTGATAGAACAACTCCCGTGCCTTCCTAAGGCATTTTTTGACCTTTTTTGGGTTTTTTCCCACCCATACGCGAGTTGTAGATTGAACAATCACGTATATGGTATTTACATGTGACATGCTTTACTGTCAACCTGTGCATGATATGTGACTTTCTAGTAGTGAAACTTGCATATTCCCCGTTAAACAATGTTTTTTCCTCTTTTGTGGTTTTTTCTTCTATTTGAAGGTTGTTTGGTAGTTCTTTTGGGGTCCTCTACAGGTGCAAGACTCCAAGGAGTTAGTGTCATTCCCCTTCGTTGTTCTTTATATATGCGGTAAGCCTTTTTATAGAATTAGGTTTTTCTCCTTTCTCTTTCCCCCCACCCCCTTTGCTTGGCATGATTTTTGGCTTATGTTTTTGGTCAGCCAATGTTAGTGATCTTTGACTGAACTTAGAAGCTTATTGGTCTTTGTTTCCTTATTCATTTTTTGGTTAACTTCACCATGCCAAAATAGTTGACTTGTCTCTTATGCAAGCCTTCCTTCCATGTAGGGTTTATACTGACTTTAGGGCATTCTAGAGTTTATTTGGTGGTTGTATAGCAGACTTCCTTTTGCTTTGTTATTGTTATCTGCATACATTTAGTTTGTAGGTAGTTTTTCTTTTGCATTTATAAAATAAAAAGAAAAAGAACATATGGTTTTTTAATATGCATGTAGATTAGGGTTTTGTTTTTAATGCACTGCATATCATTATTTAAAAAATAAATAAAAAGAAATTGTTCATTTGTGGCTTTCAAGTTTCTATTTGAAAAGAAAGAGAAAAGTTTTTTCTTTTTGCACTTCACTTCTCTTTGCTTAGTCATTTTGTTTCAATTTTGAGTCAAAACGCCACATAAGTTTCATGCCATTTACCCTCTAACTAAAAACATCCTATTAAAATGAATGATATGATTTAAAAATTATTAGGAAGTTTTATTTTTTAGGATCCTACATCAACTAGCTTAGGCTAGACTTGTGGATTAGGGAGTTTTAACTCTCCACAAGTATTAAATTTTAGACATAGTTGGCCAATCACTAGGTAAATCCTCTTCTATGTTGATTGTATCTGGGAAGATCCTCTCAAACGAGAGTTAAGCACGAGGCCACGTGGAGGCTTGGACTAAGGAGATAGCCCTCTGATTCCTTGTCAAAGTGTAGACCAAGGTTTTTATGCATCTGGGAACTTCTATCAATACCACCCTCCCGGCCCCGTGTGGTGCCTGGTGTTGACAGGGTTTCAGGATTTTCTACCTTGCCCATGTGTACGAACCAGGCTTGTGGATGTCCCCCTAGAGTGTCAATATAGCTTCGGTAGCCTTTAGTCTCTTTTGACATCTAGGGTTCATACCCAGGTACACCGAAAGGCTATATATGGTTGACCTTGGATGGGATTGGAAGGTAAACCTTGTAGAAAGTGTGGGAGGGAGGTTGGTGATTCCTCTGTTGTGCCGAAGAACATCTACAGGGATGCCAAGTAACTATCTATCAGCTTTATTTTGGAAAGCATATCTTATACCTATTTGTCTATTTGGATTTAGCAATATTTTTAGTGAGTGCTATGTGGTTTGCCTGTACTTAGTTTTCCTTTAGGTGTGTGCTTTGTACTTTTGGTTGCATGTCAACCTCAGAATTTGTATCCTATTTTGAAACTATGGCTAACACCCCTTTGAAAACCAACCAAGAGATCCCCATGCTCGGAACTCCTTGTACTATTCCTCTCACAGGGAATGTTGGTGTTCCTTTGATGGCCACCTTGAATCTACCTGGTTCACCCTAGGGCTGCTGGTGCGGTTGTTTTCCAATCCAACTGTCTTGAATGCTCCTAATGCTTCTCACGCAAGCTCCTAATATTAAGGGCATAAAAAAACTACTTCCCCTTCACTAGTAGTTGACTCTCCAACTCCTTATACCTCATGCAGTGAAAATATTAATACTAGTAATCGACAGTCTAAAAGGAGTAAAAGAAGGAGGAATAGGAAGAAGGATCATAAGAAAGGGGGCACCCATTCAACCTCTGTAATTCAAGTTGAACCTCACCACCTAGCCTCTACTGTTCATGCTGGGGACACCTATCCAACCTCTGCAGGTCATGTTGGATCTAAGCACTCAACCTCTGCAAGTCAAGTTGATATTCACCACCCAGCCTCTACAGTTCATGTTGGGGGCACCTATCCAACCTCTACAGGTCATGTTGGATGTAAGCACTCAAACTATGCAAGTCGAGTCGATCTTCACCAACTAGCTTCTGTTGATCATGTTGGTGGGATCCTTCCAACCTTTCCAAGTCACATCAGATCCAATCACTCAACCTCTGTAGTTCATGCTAATGGCACTCGTTCAACCTCTAATGTTTAAGTTGAACCTCCCCATCCAACCACTGCAAGTCATGTTGGATCCATCCACCCAACCTTTGAAGTTCATGTTGGGGGCAGACACTCAACTGCTGCAAAGCATGTTGATTTTAACCATTCAGCCTTTGTTTTTCATGCTGGTGGTGCCCATCCAACCATTTCAGGTAATGTTGGACCCAGTACCTCAGCCTCTATAGTTCATTCTCGGGGCAGTCTCTCAGCCTCTATGGTTCATGCTGAAGACAATCCCTCGGCCACTATGAGTCATGTAAACACCGTTGAAAAGACTACCCATTCAAAACACAAGCCCAAGTTTCCTTATAAGCTTTATGAGGGATATCACCTTACTTATAAATGCCCTTCTATTGCAAGGGTGCAAAGATTTTGGTTTCATGGTCATCTCGTTTTTGAAAATTCTGAAGTCTCTCAACAACCAACCTCTCTTAGTCAAGTTGGACCCAGTCACCCAACCTCTAGTTGTCATGCTGGGGGGAAAATCCCAGCCTCTATAGATCATCCTGAGAGAAAACAATCAACCAATGATAGTCATGTTGACACCTTTGATAAAACTGGTCATTCAAAGTGGAAACTTAAGTTCCCTTGTAATCTATTTGAGGGAGATCATCTTACTCACCAGTGCCCTGCTATTGTAGAGGTGCAAAGAGTGTGGTTTGAGACTCAAGAATTTTATTCTCCTAAAAAACCTATAGTTTCTCAAAAACCTACTCAACCTTTGGTTGATCAAGTGGTCGAACCAATATCAGATTTGGTCGATCCCATTCTTCTTTCAGAGAGTGATCCTGATGTGATTGAACAAATGTCACATTTGTTCAATCCCACTCTCCCTTCGAAGAGTGACTTTCACGAAGCGGTTGAATCGGTTCCATTTTCGATCAATCCCACTCTTATTTTGCAGAGTGAAGTGTTTTCCAGTCACATTTTCTTCATTTCCAGTTTAGAACTTACTAAACAAGGGGGAACTAAACGCATTTCGGATCAACCCCCACCAAGATCTTGGTTTGCTTCCTTTGATTGGGATAGCCTAGTTGAGCCACACCTTCATTCTAATGCACCTTTCCAGATAAAGGTCAAAGTTGAACCATACACGATTTCTCGTTGTATTGTTGATGAAGGAGCCTTAGTTAGTATCTTGTCTGCTCATGCTTGGCTAGGCATGGGATCTCCCAGCCTTGTGTCGAATTCTAGTCAGTTCTGGTGTTTGATAGAAGAACTTATATATACTTGAGAATTCTTGCTCAAACACCTATTGCTTTGGGTGGGAATATTGTCTTAGTTGACTTCATGGTGATAGAAGACCCCTTGGACTTCAATATGCTCCTTTGACGTGATTATGTCTATTCCATGCAAGTTGTGGTGTCAACATTCTTTTGTGTGATGTACTTTAATCATGGCGAAGAAATTGTCACTATCGATCAGTTGGATTTTATTCATCCTTCTTTTGAACCAACTAGAGACCAAGTATTTCCTTTACTGATTCCCAGTGTTTCTATAGACACTAGCCCACCATAGGTAAGCTATGTGGCCTCATGTCCTTTGCATTCATTTTCTACTGAGAAACAACCCCTATTTTCATGCTTACCTCCTCGAGACTTGGTCCCAATAGTTGATCATGTGAGTCATCATATACAGACTATGGAGCCTCCTCTCCACCCTGTTGATCCATTTGAAATTTTAGGCAAGTGTCCTATCTCGGATGATCTCCTTCCTTCAGATGAAGTATTCCTAGAGTCTTTGATACAGTCTGATCTTGTATTAGATGTTGGTTCGATTGTGACTAAGTCTAACCTTGATTTTCCTAGTACGACTGACCTTTACTCTTATGTTGGTCTTGTTGAGTCTTTTGACTCTTCCTTTGAAGAGCAAGTCAGTGATCCTAATGATTTTGATTTTTCTTATAGATTTGTCAACTCCCATGATACTGAGTTTGTTTATATAGAATCTATCTCCCTTGTTGATTTTTATTCTCCTTCTAAGGTTGATCTTACTGATTATAAACCCTCGATCCTTGGTTCTATATATTCTTCTTCGGTCAATTCTTCCTTGACTTTCCCTTCTGTAGAAGATAGAAAAGTTGCATGTGTTTCTTCCAAAGTGATTTGCATCAGATATTTTCCTCTGAATGTGATCCTTATTTTGTTGTTTCTTGGAGATAGGATTCTTAGTTGGATTCAAAACTATTTACTGTCCTTATCTTGTTGTTCAAGCTGTAACTACATTTTCATGTGCCCTGGTCATGCTTATGAGCCTGATTCCGACTTCCGTGCTTTTAGCTCGTCGTATAAGCCCTCATCTTTTCTCTCACCATCGCTCAGCCTTGTATCATTTTGCCTTTGCAACTTGACAGCCTTTACCTTGAAGAGAATTCCTTGAGTGTATTTATCCTACTCATGTTCCCTACATTATACATAGGTTTGTTCCTTGTGCTTAGAACTAGTTTTGCATGCCTATGACACTTTTATCCTCGCATTTAGAGCATTCTTTATGCTCTCCTTCGAGCTCGTTAAAAATAGTAAGGAGGCCATGAGTTGAATTTTCCAGACTCGTTAAAACTTCACGGGAAAGATATTGATTTTCTTTAGGGCCAGGTCTAACTCCTCAAAATAGGCTTGACTGTCGAGTAAACTTGTCCGTTCAGGCTCATTAAGAATATGTGAATGGGCATCCACATTGGTTTTAAGTTATCTCTTTTTCGGACCATGTGGAATAGTTACAAAAAGGAGCACTCTCTTTTCTTTGGAATTGAGAAGAGTATTCTCAAGCATAGGTTTATCTCTTTTCCGGACCTAAGGGACTAAAATTATGGAAAAGGAGCACCCAGTATGAGATTATTTTTATTTTTTTATCCCTCTAGACCTAAACATGAAAAAAATTATGAGTTTACTTTATGTCTTTGTCATGCTCGTCAAACCCTAAAGAATAAAGCATTGAGTTTACTGTTGTCAGCCCCATTTCTTGTAATCAAATGGATCTTTCCAAGTGATCTTGCCTTACTTCACACTCATAAAACTTAGGCTATATGTTGCTTTTGAAGGATCATTGGTTAGGTGGTAATTTAACCTTTTTTGGACCTCCCCGACTAAGTACGAAAAAGGTGCGCCTTACTTCTTCGGAAGCTAAGAGAGTTCTTCTGTGGTTTGTTTTATACTTTTCCAACCTCAAGAGACTAAATTGGATGAAAAAGGACCCCCCTAGAGTCTTCTTCAGAGTTTTCAGACACTCAAAATATGAAAACACCAACAAGCATGAACTTTTTGGGCTCATAAAATCCATGAATCAATGCTTTATCAAGCATTCTTTTGTCTCTTCTTCGAGCTTTCCAAAAATGATGAAGGTCCCGAGTTTGATTTCTTGGAATCATTAAACATTTATAAGAAAGAGGGAAAGGGAAGTTCATTCACATGTATTTTACATTATGGCAGCAAGTCTTGTTTCCTTGAACAAAGCACCAGTTTTGATTCTATCAACGGTTGGGTCCTAGTACTTTGAACTTATCTCAATTCAGAGTTTTTTTACTCCTCCAATTGGTCACTTTTCCAATTATATGGGGAATCTGTCAATGTCTCCTACATTGTAGATTTGTGTCGTTGGTCCTTTTTATGTCAAAAGCTGCCTAAGTCACTTTTGTGTTGTGCTCACACTACAACAAAAACTAGATTTAGCGCCGAATTTTAGTGTAATTTTTTCCCAATTGTAATGAACAATCTGGCACTAAACTTGGTGCTATTGTACATTTTCGTAAAACACCATTTATTGCATATTTTTTTCTGTCCTTTTTAACATCCATTTTTGCATCCATTTTTGCGACCAATTTTTTGTATCTTTTGTTACGCCTTTATTTCCACCCAATTTTGCAACTTCTATTGCATCTTTTTTTGCATCCTTTGTTACATCCTTGTTGGCACCTAGTTTCACGCTCAGTTTTGCATCCAATTTTGCGTCTTATTTTTCTCCTAGTTTTTCATCAAGTCTTGCACCCAATTTTGCACCATGTTTTGCATAAAATTATGTGTCCAATTCTGCATCTAGGATTGCATCCAATTTTCGGCCCAATGTTGCATCTAGTTTTGCATCCAATTTTACTTATAATGTTGCATCCCCATTTGCATCTAATTTTGTATCTTGTTTTACATCTTTTTTTGTATCCATGTTTGTGCCTAATGTTTCATCTCATTTTACGTCGTATTTTTCATCTAGGTTTGCACCTAGTGTTGCATCTCGGTTGATGTCTTTGTTTGTAACTATGTTTGAGCCCAATGTTGCACCCAGTGTTGCGCCTAATGTTGTGCCTAGTTTTGCAGCCATGTTTGTATCTAATATTGCATCTAGTTTTGTGTCCAATGTTGCATCCCATCTTGCATTCAATATTATGTCTAGTTTTACATCCAATGTTTTGTCCCATCTTACATCCAATATTGTATCTCATTTTAAGTTTTTGTTTGCACCAAGTGTTCCTTCCATTTTTGCACCTGGTGTTACACCTAGTTTTATGTCCATTGATACACCATATTTTTTGCTCAATTTAATGTCCAATTTTACGTCTAGTTAGGATTCAACTTTTGCATCTACTATTGCGTTTAGTTTTGGACCTAGTAATGCATCTAGTTTTGAGTCATTAATTATGTCTAGTGTTGAGTCTCTTTTTGCATCCAATTTTGTGTTGTGTGACATCCATTTTTGTGTCCATATCTGTGTCTGACATAAGGTCGACTTTTGCATCCACTTTTGTGTTTGGTGTGACGTCCACTTTTACATCTTGTTTTGCATTTAGTGTTGCATCTAATATTGCATCCATCTTGCACTACTACAGTTTTTACAATTATAAATACGTTCCAATATCATTAGGGCATGGAGGAATCGAACCACCAACCTCCTGCTTGTAAAACAGACGCTCTTCCATTGAGCTAGCACCCTTTAAGAATCAGGAAGAGGAGCAATATTAACACATCAATTTGATCATTTGTAATTCTAATAAAAGACAATAAGATCCAAAGACATTCAAGCTTAAAATCCAATTTAATTTTTCAAACACGCTAATAAGCACAAAAATATACCATCCTTAGGAAACAAAATATCGTAAACAGTTACATAATCTATTAAAGTGGTCTGCAAAAGAGTCTTAGAGAACAACATAATGCATTGATGCATACCTAATAACCTAAAATTGATATGGACAGAGAATAAGGGATGTGTTTAAGAAATAGTTTTAGAATCCAATTGACGATGTGTGTGTTGCTACATAAATTTTGTTATTCATTGATGAGGTTATTTTGTTCAGCAATGGGATGGTAAGAGAAGAACTCATGAATGGTTACTAAAAGAAGATTCCTACAAACTAAATAGTGCTACAAACTAAAGATAAACTTAAGGAATATTTCTTAAATATGCCAAGAAGTACATATAACTCCATTATACCTACCATCTACAAAACCTGTACCCACTATAGCTTCAAAATCAACCACTATCTATAGAATAGAAACAACACATTCACATCCCAGCTAGAATAGACCATACCGTATTCATGGCCTATTAGGAGAGGGTATGCAAATTCAAAAACAAGTTTTATCAACCCCAGAGGAATGATGCCTAAGTGAACAGTCCAAGAGCAGCCCAAAGAAATGAACATGGTCTACTTTATCAGTAGCAAAATGGAATTATCATGCATTCTTCATGTGCTAACAAATGGAATTCGATTCAAAGGAAATTGTGAAATTATTAGTGAGTCCAATATGACTACAACAATAATCCAATTCAAATGATGGAGAAAAAACATTTCTTAGCTAGATGCAAGGTCCTTGATAGACTTGGACATGCAAGGTCCTTGATACACCCATGATGGCTGGTCCACACGATAGGTGCTTAACTACTCCCTTCATGATTAATCCTTTCTCCAACATAAGTGGCTCGTGATCACGTTCATGGTCCAAGCCCTCTATGTCACATCTCTCCTCATTCACCTGCAACTTTGAAGGCTCCTCATGCATAATCATCAAAGGTCGTTCCCGCAAATCACGTGTGACACTCATGCCCTCATGTGTCACTCATGCCAAGGATTATGAAGTATTTTTTGCCGTCAATAATGGATATCTGGCCAAGCTCAATTGGTAATTGATATCCTCAACCATATTTTCCTTATCTTCTGCAAAACTTAAGAGCAAGGTCCCTATCCATGAACTGCAAGTAATTAAACTTCATCTACTCCAGTGTTTCTATGATCATGCACAATTGTGTACTAATGACCCCTTCTGCAACTCTGCAACTCCCCTTTGTCTCTCCTCTAACTGGATCTTCCACATAAGAACTTCTGAAGGAATGTATTTCTTGAGAACTATTTGTCTCTCTCATTTCCTATGTAATTTGTTTAGCACATCATGTCCTGTTGAAAATATTTTTTAATTTCAGCACTGAAGCTTGAAAAGTATTGTTATTTTCTCAAATTTCATATTTAGAAGCTATTAGATTTGTTTGGTTTGGTGGAGTTTTCTTGAAATGTGTACCGAGGTGTAGAAACACATGATACAGACTTCCTTTTGTATGCTTTATGTATTGGTCAGAGGTGTTCACTTGTCACAGCATAATAAGTTGCAACTTCAGTATGGCAGTGTAGTAGATCCAGATCTGTCATGATTCCTGTGCATGGCAGAGATGGTTGTAGGTAACAACACTGCGTTATTCAAGCTTGGGCATAGGTGGAGTAGCCATATATACTGAGTTAGGAGTGCATGCATGTGTTAATTTTAGAAGCAAGATCATTTTAGCATATTTACTAATTTTGTGTGTTCTAGAATTAGAGTTGTTGTTCTGTTTTTAGTTTTTCCAGATATAGAGAAAGTGCAGGATGTTAGGGAAACTTACATATTATGTATTTTGCACCGATTTAGAAAACTCTCTCAAGATGTGAAGGCACACTTATCTAGGGAGATTGGTCGTGCAGGTAGTGTGCAATTTTCTAGATAGATTTAGAGTTAGGGTTTTCTAAATTTGAGGTTTGGGCTAATTTTGTATACCTGTAGCCTCTCATAGTTAATAAAAGGAAGTCAAGGTTGGGTTGATATTTATTCAGATTTTGTGTTTGAGATTAGTTTTATTCTGAGTTTCCTGTAGTAGATTTATTTTCCAGAATTAATGAGAAAACAATAGCAGGTTTGATAGTTTGTTTAGCGTTGTTGTTCATACTTTTTTAGTGGGATGTGTTTCAGTTTCTGAGTATAGATCAGATTATGCAGTTTTGAGATTAAGTTAGTGCTTTCATTTCTAGCTGTTAGCATTTTAATATGAGTGCAGTTGATCATTACCATGAGTTGAAAATTTTCACATGGTAACAGAGTTCATTTCTAAAACTTTCCAGGAATCCATCTATGGGTAGTAGGGATTTTACCTGTGGTAGGGATTTCTCAGAAGGTTTTAGTGGTGGGATGCTCGAGAAAAATAACTGTGGACATGTGATAGGTTATTGTAGGTTGTTGATGTATTTTGTGTAGCAATGTGTTCTAGCAGCAACATGATGATTACCTTCAGTGTCAGATACAAACATAGATTGGAAGTTCCTACCTACTTTGTTCTGTGTAAGTGTTGGGTGTAGATGCTTTGGGAGGAAGCATGAGCTTTGAAATCTTATGGAGAAGAAAGTTACACTTCTTCATATGCTTATTGGTTGGCAGAATATAACAATAAGACGTCCAAGGCAAAGTGATCCATCCTTGACCATAAGAAGGATCACTTGATCATTCCCATTATCAGAAAGAAGACCAGTAAGGAGATGTTTGATGCTATAGTCTCTTTATATGAGAGTGAGAAGAAAGCCAAGCAACAACAACAATATTTTTCAGAGAGTGTAGAAGCTTCAGCCGAAGCAAACGAGTTGGATTCCATACTTGAGATAACTTTCTCCTTGGTATTGTGTTTTTCCAGTAATGCCTTTTCTAGTGTAGGGTGATGTGTCGACAATAGAGCATCCAGACACATGACCTTTGACAAGAAGGATATCAGTAGATTGTAATAATAGGTGGATGCAATACATGGGGAGTTGGGAATGATGCCAGCAGTTGTCTCTATCTCCTTCCTAATGCCTTTAGGTGATGTTCTTCACATAGATGATGTATTGTATGTTCCTAATTTAATGAAGTCTTATTTTGTTTCTTCCACGATATATTTACAATGTATGGCAGAGTTTGTTGGTTAGCAAGTGCTCATTATAAAATGAAGCCCTAAACCTAGTCGAGTTTTGGCCAGAGTGTTCAAGATGGTGGCCTTTACAGGCTACTTGTTGATCCAGTGGAGGTGTGACAAGTTGCCATGATGGAGGAGTGTCCTTCCAACTTTGTAGAGACAATTTTAAAACCTACCATGGAATCAATGGACTCCACGCATACAATTGGCAGGAGTATTGAGGGGTACAAGGACAGATTGAGAGTTTCTTGATAAACTCAAAATGATGTTATATTAACTTCGATGTCACTTGCCAATTTGTCTCATCTCTGCTTTTGTTCTCCAATCTGGAATTCTAATTCTTCCTACTTCTTTGTTTGGAGACTATACCTACAAATGAGAATTGATGTATTACATGGCCTTATGCAGACCTTCCAATTGACTGGCCACGTGTCTCAACAACTTCTTTACCTCATAAGTTCCTTTGCCAGATTTTCTCCTGGAAGAAGGATGGCTAGCCATAGTGTGACTATATCCAAGGGTTTCCAAATGCAAAAGACCCTAGCCATTGCAAAAGTTAAGACTACCATTGCAGAGGAAATTCATGGCTAAAAATGACCAAGGAGAGAATCCCAATGTGTGGTCTTGATAGGGCCAATTAACACAACATAATCATAGCAATAAAAACTCAAAATAATAGACCTTTGTTCCCTTGCAAAACTGTAGAGAATATCACCCAACACTACTCACTACTCAGGTTTAACTGCATTGGTTTCGCTCTTCTTGCCCCATAATGTATGCATTGAAACCCATGCCAATATTGCTACAAGAAAACAAGGAACCTTTGGTCTAGAGATTCCCCAAATGAGACCCAAAATCCATGTCATGATCGTTGGTCTACCTGCGATATATACCACTTGTTCTATTGAATCTCATCAAAGGCCGACTTCAACATTCCACTCATATCTGCAACATTCAAGTGTGGGAGGCTGGTGAGGGAACTAGGTTTATTTAAAGATTCAACCTTAATATCCTTGCTCATACAAGATGCAATTGTTGGCTTATCCATAGTATGCAAAGTTATTCTTAATGCCTTAGGGTAATAATAGT
This sequence comes from Pseudotsuga menziesii, assembly GCA_001517045.1. Lineage (NCBI taxonomy): Eukaryota > Viridiplantae > Streptophyta > Pinopsida > Pinales > Pinaceae > Pseudotsuga > Pseudotsuga menziesii. The sequence goes on along the minus strand of LPNX010356793.1, from coordinate 230,144 downwards.
GGTGTCCCCATCTTTTGATAGCACCCATTTATCAAAATGAACTGTTTGATTTACTAATTGATCAACTTGGAAATTGTTCTTTCTTCAACTATGGAAGAAGTCTACTGAATCAAAGGAGAGCAAGGGCACTATAACTCTTTCCACCATTTAGTACAAAGTGGCTCTGCTTTTGACCTTTTACTTTTAGCTTCTTTAACGTGTCCATTGATTAGTGAGAAATCTCCAAACACCATAACTTTCTTGATATTTCTAGAGCAAAGAAGAGTTAGGCCATTGGTTGTCAAACCCAAATCCCAAGCATAAGTTAATTTAGGAATCCCTTCAGGGCACTCATGGTGTTATGGACCATGGTACACTTATTAGGCAAATTGCTCATGCAGTGAGGGTGCACTTTTCTAGATAGATTGCGAATTAGGGTTTTAAATTTTGTAATCATCTGGCCTTTCTTAGTCTATAAAGGAAACATAGAGTTGGAGTATTATTTATTCAGTTTTTGTGCTAGATGTTAGCTCAAAAACTGGCACTCTTCCACAATTGAAGATAAGCGGACCCAAATATGATTGGTGGACCTAGTGGACCCAATGCTTTGACCGACAACTATTCAAGAAAGTACACCCACTTTCACCTTGATGTAACCTCCTTCCTCTTTAGGTTCTGCTCCTAAGACCACGGAAGGCTCACCAAAAAGAGGTAATGATAAACCTGTAATATATGCAATAGAAAGTAGCTCTATCCCTACAACACCTTCTGTAATATCCTAAGTCAAAATTGACCCAAATTTTTATCCACCTAATTGTTGTCTGAGCATCTTCTCGTGACACTTGTGAAACTCAATAGGCTATTGTAGGTGATGTATGAGGCCTAGACTGATTTGTGTATTGTAAATGAATATCAAATACCCAGACTGCTCACTTTACCCAACACTTAGTATGTCGTACTGCTGAAAATTACTGTAGAGAATTTGTGGCTTAAATTTTTTGTCAAACACTTACAATGAAACTAGCTGTAGCTTACTGCCAATTATTTTGCACCCATGGAATTTACTAAAAAACATTAGATTGGCATCTTTTCAGATCTGCGCAGACATTTTCTGTGCAACAACCCTTCCCTTGTAGAATGCTTACTACCAGAGATACGTGATTACTAATTTATAATATTAAGGATGTAGCCTTATATACCTTCATTGTAAAGGAAGTCATGATCGTTTTGATTGTATTCTATGGATGGTCTCATCTTATCGAAGAACTAGTGCAGAGAGAGGTATTTTGAACACAGTTCTTAGCATTGCCAAGATTACTGCTAGTTATGTAGGATGCACCTATTTGTCAAGTGAAATTGAAGTGAAATGATTGCAAGACGTCAATTGACTAATACATTTTCAAATCTTTTCAAAATGATCCATAATTTTGAAGTCAGAGATAATCCATCAATTGATATTTGATGGTTTCTCAATTTAGGTGTGTATCTCATCTAACACTTGCAATTTTTTTTCTATTAACAGATGCTTTTGACATTTCTACTTTGTTGTATTTCAGCAATGGAATATCAGTCTACTCATCAAGTTAAATTCCAGGTGCAAGACCTGGGTGATTATGACATAACAGTTTGGACTTAGCCAAATGAAAAATAGTTGTAATTACTAATTCATATTTTTAAGGGCCATCGTGTTGGTAAAAACAGACCACTTGTGGGCCTGACAAATTTGAGCCAATTGTAAACCTCTTGGAGAGATGCCTTTAAAAGCTAGAGGTGCAGAAAAAGTGGTTCTATACTGGCTGGATAGGCATTAGTGTTGTATTAATTAAGTTCACTTTTACTTACTGACATTAAGGAGGCATGCCAAACACTTTGAGAATGACTCTGGCCCACTAGGCCTGATGAATTTAGTGGGATTATGGAGGGAGTGTAATAAGCACCTCTAGTCCTGGGCCTGCTACTACATATACTCTTGCCAATGGGCAGATTTATAATTGAAATAGCTCTGCTGTGGTAAATTGGAGAGTGCAAAGATTACCTTACCTAAATGGTAAATGATAAAGAATCAATGGTTCACCAGCCACTGCATCTACATATCCCACCAAATCATTCAAATCTCTTTGAAATCTTCAACCCAGCTGCTCGCTCTTTGATGGGTGATTCACAAGCCACTACATCCGGGGATCCCACCTTATTCTCAAACCCGACGGTGTTGATGTGCACTCTTGTAAGCTCATCCTGCATACAAATTATTGGGGTCCCAGGTCTTGCATCCACCATAAAAATCAACCTTAAAAAACAAAATCTTGCATCCATCACTTGGGTTTAAACACAAACTTGCATCCATCGCTTGGGTTTAAACACTAATTTCTGATATAGCGTTTGATTTCTTGTGCAGGGTTTCAAAGAACCCTCGTGCAACAACCAAGTTTTGCAATTATAGGATTAAGAATAAAATATCGACACATATTGGGCAATCGACCCTGCTTGATGCTTGGCAATGTGCTGGGAAAATTTCTCATGCAGGGTTTTAGATAACCCTTGTGCAGCAACCAGGTTTTGCAAATTCTATGGCAAAGTTCTTCGACAATGTGAAGAATAAAAGAAAGGAAGAAGCTATCACACTTTGGTGCACTACATGAATATTTTTCACACTTTGGTGTACTACATGAATATTTTGTTCATTTATAAATAATCAACCCTAATTTTTCACTTGCGGTTAGGTAAAAATATTCATGTAGGCTTATAACTTATCAAAATTTAGGTAGTCACATAAAATTAAACAAATTAAAACCAAGGTAGATCTATCTTACATGAGCATCTATTAAGGACCAAGAGGGATCCAATTTCCTAAGGTGTAAGAAAATCTTAAGATGGATCTATGTTGGTTTTACTCAATTTGATCTAAAGTAATTTAATATTAATTAGCTTATTCTATGTGGTAGGGTTTACTTCATATTCAGTTGCAATATGGGTTATGAAGTAATATGTAATTTTTAAGCTTAGCTTTTCCATGTGAATGCGTAATGGAAAATATAAAATCAAATGCCAAAAATTTAAAATACAATTACACATGTTTACATAGCTAAACATAGCTCTAACCTCCACACTAAGATATCTTTGGTCTATTCAATGGATATGGGAAAAATGAATCTAGGTTTTGAAGACCGAGAATGGTTCTTAGTCTCTAAATAACATAACAAAGGTACACAAATTCCTTTATGCACTACACATGTCTTCTCATAATCAAGGGCTATGTAAAATGGCATGGAGTCACACTTCTGCAGCGGTTTTTGACACTTGAGTTGGATATGGATGCCATTATAATGTCTAAGCAACATGGACGGGTCATTGATCCTTGACAATCATCGGTGAATGAAAAAAAGTGCATTATGATGTTTTTGAAATTTTGAGGATCCCTCCCTTTATAGCTGGTTTTTGGACTTCGGAGTTGATATACATGCAATGAGTAGGTTCTATGCAATGGAAATGGTTGTTGAGGGATAAACGTGGTAAGTAGGGAAACACTAGATTTCCTCTCTAATTGAACCTTTTTTATATTAGTAATTATGAATGAAACCTATAAACCATGACACAATCCCTCTTTAGGGTGTCGTTGGCATTTGATTTGAATTCATCTTCCATTACAATATTTTGGGCACTTTGGATGGGTCTTGAGTCCTTTAAAATACTAGGGGAAGAAAAAAAGAGCCTCGATCCCTGACCCTTACTTCCTAGGATTCCATGGGAAAATCCTCAAACCAGCACATATGAACTGTGCATGGTATTACTAACCTCAAAAATTAGTACATGGGAACCACTACTAGGTTAGTTGTGAACGAAGAATATGTATGAAGGTCTATGTATTCTCTAGTTATTTTTATTTTAGTCCCAATTTATTTAGCATTCAATAGAAATATGCTAATACAAATAATTAAGTTGTAAAATCCATTGTGACAAACTGTTCCAATGGAATATACATGGAAATTTATGAAACATATTGTTATGAGGGAAGTTTTCTTTGGGTTTTTGTGGGAAATTGCAAGATTTAGTGGTTTTGGAAAGGGTGATAGCATTGCATTGGAAGTCAATAAGCTGACAGACTGTGGAACTTTGTCCACTCTAAATTTTGAGACTCACCACAATGAAGGAGATAATGTTGAACTTTCTAAATCCAAAGCAAAAGTATTTGAACCTTGCAATGCCAAATACATTGATTACACCCCTTGCCATGACCAAAAGCGAGCTATGGCATTTCCTAGAGATAATATGATATACAGAGAGAGCCATTGCCTGCCATAGGATGAGAAGCTGCGCTGCCTCATTCCTGCTCCAAAAGGATACAAAAATCCATTTCCATGTCCAAAGAGCCGTGACTATGTGCCATATGCTAATGTTCCCTACAAGAGTCTCACAGTGAAGAAGGCTGTTTAGAATTGGGTTCAATTTGAAGATGCCTAAGCTTGTAGAGTTCAAGGTTGGATTCAAAAGGAAAGAAGAAAGCTAAGAAGCCACCTAAGCAATACGGTACGTGCTTGAAATTTGAATGCTCCAGTCAGCTCTAAAGTCAACTTGCTAGTACTAACAACTTTTAAATCATTGGCTAATTTGATGCTAGTGGTTGCCATGCTATTTATTCTGTACACTAGCTGATTGTCCAATGTCAAACTCTTCAATTCCCTACACATTGATTCATCATGTATTTTTGTCTCTTGAGTTTCTCATAGTGATTCAGATTTGCCCCTAATGATTCATCTTCCCTCATGTGATATTTGATCTTCCTTTAGTGTGCTAACTGACATGCACACTTTCTATGCTTCTCATGTGCATTTTCTATCATTCTTGTACTAATTCTATCATCCTCACTTTGCTTCTCCCTTCATTATCTTTAACTTCTGCTCCTGAACTACCGTGATTTTCTCTTGTCATGCCTGCACTTTAATTCTTGTTGTGCTTGGTTTCTGTCATGGAATTTGTTTGATCACGCTTTCCTCTCTTTGTTTCCCGTGGTGCTTTTTATGATGTCATAGTTTCCCCTTGTGCTTTCTTGGTGTGTTCCCATACTTAATATTTTCATGGATGCTTCATCACTGGGCTACTGGTCTCTTTTCACTGAAGATCATGTTAGTGGTCAAGGATAGCCTTTGGATATTTAAATAGTATGGACTTTGTCCCTGACTTTGATAGACATTGTTATGATTGAGTATTTGTTTCCTATTTTTCACTAGAAATCCTATATTGTTGCTCTATATTGATGAATTTGGAATTTGACATGTCTTAAGATGCCTGTAAAACATGTATATGAAATTTACTGGTGTCTCCCACTGATAATGAAAAATGAAATCTACGATATATCTTCATATTCCGGGGCTTGCAATAAGATTAATTTAGACTTGTAATTTGTTTTTCTTATGGCCTAATTTAGAAAGAGATATAATGGTAGGTTTTAGTGGATCATGGTCTAGTTTTCCATAAAGGAGAATCAGCGATTTACAGAAGACAATGATTTTGATTCAGCAAAATTTTAATAGTTATATTGGATCATAGTGATGAAGAATGGGAAGAGGTACTCATCACTAAATCTCTTTGGTAAGAGTATTTGTAGTATTTTTATTAGCTTTAGTTATAGGAAAATTGTATGTAGCTTTTAGGGATTAGTTTATCATAAATACTAGTTACTGGTAAGTTGTAATAGTAATAATTATGTAGTTTGTAGATTGATATCTATCATAAATTTGTTTGAATATCATCATTGTCAAGCAATAACAACTTCTTAAAGGGTGCTAGCTCAATGGTAGAGCACCTGCCTAATTATAGGCAGGATGTTGGTGGTTCAATTCCTCCGTGCCCTATCATAAATTTGTGACTACAAAAATGACTAAATTCACATATATACGACTATTAGTAGCTAATTTCACATATCTTAGTCATATTTACCTTAGTAATTAATATGTTAACATCTAGTAGTTTATTTAGTCGTATATTTGGTCATTAATGGTTGCAATCAGTGACTAAATTAGCGACTAAATCAATGACTAACTCAGTGAGTAAATCAATGACTAAATCCATGACTAAATCAATGACTAAATCATTAACTATCAATGACTAAAACAATGAATAAATCATTGACTATCAATGACTAAATCAATGAATACTAAGTCAAGCTATTAATGACTAGTGAAATATGACTAGCTATAAGATAGGGGAAATTTGCTACTATTAGTCATCGACTCAAAAATAGTCGTTTATAGCCTAATTTTAGTCATTTTTTTAGTCATTAATTTCTAATTTTCTATTAGTGTCAGACTCAATGAAGCCAAGGATGTTTGTTGTGTTGAGGAGCTATCAGAATCGCCGGAATTTGGGGGTGAGGGAGCCCAGTTGCTTTCCTATAGAAACTGGGAAAGAAAAATATTCATCCGCTAGTAGTGGAAAAGCCTATCACGCAAGGGTTGTGCTGTGCGGTGATGAGCTATGAACTCGACTTCCCAGTAATCCACCACTCTATGCATACTTATGTGGATATTGTCTCTATACCCAACAGAAATGGAACAATATAATGTTGGTTGGCCTTGTGCTCCCCGTAAGCTGCTACCCATGTGAGGCATTGCATGCAGTCTAAGTGACATTATCAGTGAGTGAATTACTTGCTTGTTGTTTCTTTACCTCTATTTGGCTTGAGAGATGGAATTCCCAAATTCATTGGAGTGGTCATAGAGGATGCATATTATAATCTACTGCTCGAGCCAATTCCATACAAGGCCATCGAGCAGGGTGACCAGGTAGCTGATCTGAGCGCCGCTGACCTTTAAATTCTTGTTATGTGTTGAGAGAGGCATCAAAGACAAAGCCTATGCTAGGTGACCAATGGTACAGGGTAGAGTGCCTTCCAAGATGGATCCACTAATACATTTGGTCATATTTTTCCATGAAATATTTCCATGTTTTGAACATTCGTGGATTAATACTTCATTTTTTTTATAATGGCGGAAAAATCGTGGCAATATCGACATTTTAATTTTAGAGGAACTTTCATCTCTATATCGATGATATATGGCTATCTTTGCACACCTTCCAAACCAATGCTATATTGCAATGCGCGGGTCAACTCATGCATTTTCGACACATTTTCTATAGTTGCAACAAGGTTCTTGGTGATTGATTGAGCGCAAATTGAGCCCGGATTTCTTTATCAACCATATGCAAAACTAGAGAGATCAGTCATGCTTTGCTTCTTCAACGGGTGACTCAACCATAAAAAGAAGATCAGCTAACCTTTAGAGGACAATATGGAACCTGTGGGAAACGACATGCCTTTGCTTTCCCTTGAAGAAGATATTTGTTGTCACAAATTTGGTTGGAATGCATGGAAATGAAAATGCAGATCAATGGGAGGAATTTGTGAACAATGATATGGACCATTCACCAACAAGTGATGAAGACCTAATTCATGCCAAATATTCTTTTGATGGTAGATTTGTTTTTTCTTTATTTGATAAAATGGTACATTTCAAAGAACAATCTACCTTGTGGGAGGATTCCTTCAAAGCTAGCAATGAATTGTGTAGAACTAAGGATGTCCAAATTCTTGATTTGGTACATTGTGTTACAGGTTTAGAGAAAAGAATTGTGGAAACTAAAAAAATAATTGGCCAAAAGGATCAACTTATTAAGGATCAATGTTCTAAATTTACCGTAGTTCTAGCAGAATTGATTTCTAACCTTGACAGACTGAAAGACATGTATCAGGCTCAAAAGAAAAAAAATGAGGAAACTATAGGGAGACTTGAAAATGAGCAGAAAAACATGCCCGAAGTCTTGAACATGCCACCATTGAAGACTATATTTGGTAAGGAAGCAAAACTTCAGCAATAAATGAAGCAGAAAGAAACATTTATTGCAGGTTTGAAGGTTGAGTTTCAAAGGGAATTGAGAGAGATGATCATTAAACAACAAAATGAGACTGCAGAATATGAAGGAATATTGGAAAAATTGAATAAAACAATTAAAAACAAAAATGAGTTGCTACAAAAAAGGAGAATGGAAAGGATTTGAGCAACTCTCAAGGCTAAAAGTGCTGGAAGAGGAAAAAAAAATAGTCAAGGGTAAACAACTCTGCACACCAGAAGAATCAATAGTAAAGGGTAAATAGGTCTGCACACCAAAAAAATCAACATTCAACGGTAAGTATTATATTTACATTTAATACAAGTATAGTATGGATGGACTATGAATGTATGTATTTTAACTTAATTCCCTAAAATGAAGCATGTTTTGTTGGGAGAAAGAAAATTGGAACAATTTCAATATTATGTTTCTCTTGTTGT
>LPNX010356793.1:207911-221790 GCA_001517045.1 Pseudotsuga menziesii | reverse complement strand
TTAGAATAATCCCACTTGTTATGCATGCTTTAAATGGTAAACATATCCCATATGCTTTAAATGATGATGATGATGAACTAGATGACAATGAAAGTGATGATTTTTTTAATGAAGACGATGATGGAAATGATGATGATGATGATGATCATCGTCATCTTTGTCATTGTCATCATGATTATCACAATAGTCATCATCATCGGCATAATAATCATCCATGTCATCAACATCACCATTGTCCTTGACATCATCATCATGGTTATTGACATTTTCATCAGTTATTCATCATTACCTTTGGCATAAGAAATAGTATCTACCCAAAATATGTGATTAGTGGAAAAGGGTCATGGAGGACACACACGATTTATGCATGACAAATAACAAATTATTTTTTAAGATGATCAACATCATCATTTTGATTGTACTCATCATCATTGTCATTGTCATCATCACCATCATCACCATTCATTTCACTGCCATCATAATCATCGGCAATGTCGTCATTGTCATTATCCTCATCATAATCATCATTATCATCATCATTGTCATCATTCTTCTCATTATCAACAACATTATCATCATCATCATAACCATCCTCAATATCATAATCATTATCCTCATTTTCATCTTCAACATCTGGGTGTAAAACTGGATGCAAAAGTGGATAAAAATATGGATGCAAAAAAGGATGCAAACATGGATTCAACAAAAGTAGGCGCAAAAGTGGGCACATAATGGGGTGCACCAAAAATGGATGCAAAAAGTGATGCAAAAGTGGATGCAAAAAATGATGCAATCATGGAAGCAAAACATGATGAAAAAAGTGGCGCAAAAGTGGATACAACCATTGATGTAAAATTGGATACAAAATTGGATGTGAAAGTGGATTCAACAAAAGTAGATGCAAAAGTAGCCATAACACCCAACGCAAAACCCAATGCAAAAGTGGATGCAATAACTTATGTAAAATTGGATGCAAAAAAAGATTCAAATGTGGATGCAAAAGTTGAAGCAAAAGTGGGAGTAAAAGTAAGCACAAAAATGGGTGGGAATTGGGACATAAAAAAAGTGGATGCAAACGTGGATGCAATAGTAGATGCAAAAAAATACGTAAACATAGATGAAAAATGGGATGCAAAAAGGGATAAAAATGTGGGTGCAAAAGTGGACGAAAAAATGGATTTAAAAATATCTGAAACAAAACGAGATGCAAAAATAGACTCAAAACAGGATGTAAACTTTGATGCAAAACTTGGCACATGAAGGGATGCAAAAAAAGAAGCAGAAGTGGATGTAAAAAAGGATGCAAAAGTGGATGAAAACAAGGGTGTAAAAGTTGAGGCAAACATGGGCGTAAAAGGGGGCGCAACAAGAGTAGATGTACAAACTAGGCGCAAAATTAGGTGCAAAACTAGGCTCAAAACTTGTCACAAAACCTGATGCAAAACTTGGCACATAACTAGGTGCAAAACTCGGTGCAAATTACGCCGCAATTTGCACCAGATTTAGAAAAAGGACACAAAAAAGCCTAAAATAGCACCAACCCGTGAAATTGCACTATTTTGTCCAAAAAATTAAGAAAACTACATTGAAAGATGGTCTAGACGTAGAAAAGGATGCAAAAAGGGATGCTAAATCCAATTTTTGTTGTAGTGTCACTGTTCAAGGATTAAACCTTTGTCAGCCATTCTACAGTTTACTTGACCTTTTATGTCATCCATTCCCTGGTATCAGTTCATTACATCATGTCTTTAGCGGTCCTTGTCATGAAATTTAGTACCAATTCTAGATCCAATTAATCTTTGGCTTACCTCGTGTTAGATGATGAAGGATGCCTTAATGCTTTCCTTCAAACGGATCTCTTCCTATAGAATGCAACACATCTTGCTCTAGGGATGATATTTAGAGTTTTATTACAGTACCTTGGGGATTGTAGTCACCAATGGTACTGTCCCTCACTATTGGGTAGTGGGAATACCGTATTGTCTCCTACTCAATGGATTCTTCAAGGGTTCAACTTCAAGGCCTTGTATTCACACTTGTTAGAATCTTCTAGGTGCCTTAGGGACAATTTTCATTAATGGTAGTTTTCCTCATGTTTGTTAATAGTTCTCATCATTGATTGGTAATCAAATGGTTTCCTCCATATTCGAATTCAACTCCTTTATTTGTATCGTTAGGATTCGTACCTTTTTGGGTGGTTTGTATTGAAGACCTTGGGCTGACAATAGAATTGTCATATTTTTATATTTCCCAAGATGCACAAGACCTTCTTATATTTTATATGAAATTTTTCTGAGACATACATCCACCTTGTATTTTTGTGGCTATGATCAATTGTCGAGTATGGATTCACCTTGTTCATTTGTGGCCATGATTCCTTTAGATTTGATATGGATCCTTTTTGCATATTGAGCGACCATGATAGTTTCCTCAGTTATACATATGTTGGATCCACCTGTATCTTTATGGTGATGTTTTGTATATGGACTTGTATGTCCTAGAGATCAATTTTTCCTGACATTTATCTCTCTTTCAGGTACCTTTGTTTAATCCTTTTGTTCTTGCATTCTATGCTCTCTCCATACTTAGTTTTTTCCTTTATAATGTGTTTCGGCTATCGCCTTCCCCTCTAACCTCATATATTAGGGGGAATCTGTTATTCCTCAAAATGACACATCTCTTCCTGTGACCACTTTCCCATGATTCCATCGCATGTTGACACTTCCATGATGACACTTCATGAAGGTCACTTAAAAAACACCTAACTTGGAGGATCCATATGCTGATTTTTGTAACATTGTTTGACCTGATTTCTACACCATTCGAAATTTATTTGAGTTAGCTAAAACTTTCTAGAAGACACCAAAGTCTGAAAATGCATAGAAGTATCCTTAAAATGATATTTTTTGATGTATACGTGAGTTTCCTTAAGGAAACCTACGTATTGTATGTGACTTGCTATATATAATACGCACGTATGCCCTAAATACGAGACTATTTTCCTTGCAACCCATGTTTATCTACTGCATATGTGACTGATGTCTCTGCAACCCACCTATTCATGTCAAAAATACGTTTTTCAATGTTTGGGTAGTTTGGTTAGTTATGCAACTGACTTCTTCAGTTGTAACTAATTTTTCTTCGACCCTATCTCTTCAAAAACATATAAATAGAGGTAGGGAGTTCCATGAGAGGAGAATTGAATATTTGCATTGTTATGCTGGAGGAATTGGAGCTCTCTTTCCCCCACCTTTTCCCTAGTAATCATTCCCTTTTGCTGCATAGCTTGGAGGCTGAGTTCCTTGGAGAAGAAAAGTAGCAAAACCAGATCAAGGTTTCATGAAGTGCCCAACTTGAAGAGAAGGTATATTTGTACTTGTTTTCATAATTAATAAGGATGTGATGTTTTTCTTCTTCCCAAATCATTGTTCAATGTGTATTTGAATATTTGTTTATGTTAATTAGATTACTATTTCATATTTATTTGATTATCATTGCTTTATATGTGGTCATATTGGTTTGAGGAAGGTATAATTCGTTTTGTAGGTCTCTTGGAGCAAGAGGAGCAAGAGGAGCAAGAAGAGGATTGAAGGGCTACTTGGATCAGCCTTTGTTTGTCAAGGTATGAACCATTCTAATCTCTAAAATTTGCTTATATATACTTGTAGAACCATTTGCATCTCTCTTTCAACCTCGGTACGTTGATGGCCTCTTAAACCCTAGCCATAGGAAACTTTCATTTACAACAGGTTTCAATTTGGAGCTCATGGCTAAATGGGTAAGCATCACCTCATTTTTTTGGGCATGCTATGGCAGGGGTTTTTGGGCATGCTGTGATTTTTTGGGCATGCAACCAGTTTAGAGTTTTAGATTGGAAGGGCATGGAACCGGTTCATGGTTTTAGTTTTTTGGGGAATATTGTGATGTTTTCTATGTATTTGTGGGAAAACATCTACAACCACATCAGTTCCAATATGAAATTTTAGATTCCCTAGATTGTCACATTACATTAGGATAGATGGACAAGAGATAAGGTGTATTAATGATTTACCCAATTGGTATAAATATCCATGCAATGGCCCCTTACAAAGAAGCTAAGGATCCATCCACACAACAACCAATATAGATAGTCGAAGGCCACACCCACACTAGTGGACTTGACCTGGTGTAGACACAAACAATTGCACAAAAACAACATAAGAAATCCCCACATAAGGATCAACAATAGGAAGAGAAACAAAATATTACGAGGCAATAAAACATGAAAAAATGGTTAATGCCCCTTTATATGGTAGAAATAACCTCAGGAACAACAACCGTCCTACAATAGTCCCAATGACATCATTAAATCGGACAATCACTATGCAATTCATAGAAATATTGGTACAACATAGAGAATATCAATTTACACTCATGTAAGAGTGCTAATTTTTTTTAACATCATGTAGTACATCACTACCAATGTGTAAGAAATAATTGAAATTGCGACCATGAACTTCAGCACTAACGTTGAACAAGATAACCTAAAAGTAAGCAGTAGACCCACCATTGTCACAATGATGCCAATGCCTCTCACCCTGATAAATCCAAAATCATTCATCAAGCATTGTAATCATTAGTCATTAGTCAAGTGCGAAGAACAAGTTGATGAGACATCATTTAAAGTCATGCAATGAAATAGGGCACATATTGGTACAAGCAGAAAACGATCTAATGTAGCTAAATGTTAAAAACAACCAACTCCAACTATAGCTAGATGAAACAATCATGGAAGAAGACAACATGTAATGAGAGAAGGTCAACCTCAAACACCATGTTGAAATAATCAATGACTAAATCATCCAAATGTGGCAATTCCATTGATTTAAAAGGAAATTTTTTGGAGGTGGCCTATAAAATGGGTACCTTGTTTGTACAAGAAGTGGAGGATCTTGAGTGCAGAAAAGGAAACCATTGTTGACATGAGGAAAAGCTAACAATTTTTGTTTGGTCTTATTAGGTCCTTAATTTTTAATTTTTAAAATAACATTTGTTTGGATGAGGTGGTGAGAGATAGAAGACATTTGGTTAGAGAAGGAGAGGATATAACAAGCAGTCCATCAAGCCAAACATTGAAGAAAGACATTGGATATATAGGGTTTTGATGGAACCCCCCACCCTTAAGAGAGGATATATTTTGTTAAGATTTAGGCTTGGAAAAGGGTTGTTGGTATTGTTATTAATGATGTTTTTATAGTTGACAGCTAGCATAATATGGTTAAACAATAGAAGGATGTTGCAGTTGCTTGAATTGTAAGGATTTTTGGGTGATAGTGGATAGTCATTCTTGTAATATGATATGTACTAGACTTGTTATATTTATGTTCTGAGGATGTATTGGATTATGATGAATATTAATGGAATGAGACCGCCATTCCAAATATTTGGTTTGTTTCTTTTATATGCAAACGATGCATTGCTTTTTTATTCCACAACTATGTTAATAAATGAATTCTTATTTAGTATAGTTGTGTCACATTTTGTAGTAGAAGGTACTAGTAATTATAAGGGATCATTTGTTCATGGTGGTATGGGAATGAGTTTCACTTGAACGAATGGGGACTTGCATAAGTAAATAAAGGAACCCTCTATGGTGGAGAAAACATTGTTCATGATGTCCCTGTTGCATTAGAGTCATATACAATTTAGTGTCGTGTTATGCTTTGGGTTAGACCTTCCCCTCTCCAAGCATTGAATATGCCAATGCTTGGACTATAATAGACCACCTTTGTTGGACACTAATTCAAACCCATGTTTGAGCCAAATAGCTCTGTCATTCAACCTAATTATTTAGGGCATCATACTGAAACTAACGTTTTAGGTCACGATACCGACAGTAACGTTTTAGGGCATCAATTATTTAGGTCATTTTTTTTGTTGTTTAATTCCAAACGTATGCTACTGCCAATTGGTGAAGCAATTCAACCGATGCTATGTGCGGTAAACTGGATAACCTAGATATACCCATTATCATTACCGCCCGACACCCATATATATAATTACATATGGATGGATGTCCAATGTATTTGGTTAAACATAATGAAAACTATGCAAGCTCAAATTTTAACAACCAAAAGAATATGTGTTATGTAGTTAAGATGCTCGATGTGTTTTGATCCAAGTTGGGTTCATCCTGAGGAGCTCCAATTGTTAGAAAAAGAGCATTGTAAAAGAATTTAATGGGCCTTATGTAAGGTTCTTTGGAAATTTATGAATACCATGATCTCAAATATAAAGGATGATTAGCATATGTTTTTCCTTGATGGGAAGAAGGATAAGACTATAGAAGTCAATACCACCTACAATATTTCAAGGGAGATTAACCTTTCATAAAACTAGGATCAATTGTGTTAGAATAATCAACCCATAGTTAGCTAACTTAGACATTAATTAATCCATTTTTCTCTTATTTGCCTAGTTTCCAATATTCCACTCTATTCAAGTTGTTTTCCACATGTCCTAGAAGTCAAACTTGCTAAAACTGAGTCATGGAGCACTTGGTAAAGCTCCTAGAAACCATATTTATCAGTTCTACTTTATTCCATATCCTCCCTAGTGCATATCTGCTTTTCTGCTAAGTTTCCTTCTTTATTGATATTTGAGGCAAAAGGGAAAGTAAGACTAGGTGTAGTTGACTTGTTTTCTTCCCTCATCATCCTCCATTCTTTTCTCCTAATAAAAGCATGTATGAGTTGTCTTTCCATCACCTATTAGCTTGCCTACTTGACTTTTCCAATTCATGAGCCTCTAGGTAGATTTGGAAACTGCTTTATGCACCTATGGGGGATTTGACTCGATTTAGTAAGCCTGCTTTTGACTATTTCGAATGGAATCCTTATGCATTCGAATATCTCATGTAATTATATATTTCAGCAGCCTATAACTTCATAAGGTTGGCTATTGTACACTTATTCAATACAGATTAGTGTTATGCTCCAATTTCAGTCTCCTTTGTGTCTAAATTTGCAGGTTTGATTAGCAATTTTGTGAGTGCAATTGTTCTATCACTTGGGAACAATTTCCACATGGTATCAGAGCCTTTGTAGATCAATTTTTCTCCTTCCATATTGCTATTGTAGGTTCGACATCTTGACTGGGAGAAAATTCTGCTGGTTGAAGGGCACAGTTCAGAGCTATGGATCAATCTCAAAAGATCATCTTGACTCCATTTAATTTGTTTGAATAGAAATTGGAGATGGAGATACCGTTGAGAGTGAAGGGTCTCTACAGGATGACTATGGAAACTGAGGCAGAACCCAATGCAGCTACAGAGAAAATTAAATGGCACAACAGGAGGGATGAGGCCTATGGTTTTCTATGTCTGAGCATATCTAGAGACCTCCTCTTCCATCTTAATGGATTGAAATCACCTAATGAAGTGTGGGAGAAGCTTGTAGATATTTTTGGTAAGAAAGATGAGATAAGAGGACATAAAATTGAGAATGAATTGATCTCTTCGAGACCCAGCAGCTTCGAATCCCTACAACTCTATTTTTCAAATTTTAAAGCCCTTGATTTCCAGTTAAAATAGTGTGGAATTGAAAAGAAGGAGGAGACACTAGTTTTGGCCATACTCTTGAAGCTTCGCCCTGACTATTCAGTGTTTGTTTCGACCTTCCATGCTATCAAGTTGATAGATTGAGCCTAGAAGATGTCTAAGCTTGTAGAGTTCAAGGTTGGATTCAAAAGGAAAGAAGAAAGCTAAGAAGCCACCTAAGCAAAAGAGAGACAAGAACAAGTCTCAAGAGGATCCCCAAGGCTCCAAGAAGAAATTTCAGAAGAAGAAGAACAAAGGAGAAATGAGCAAGTGTGCATACTACAGTAAGGGATATCATCCTGAAAGATCCTGCATGAAGAAGAAAATTTCCATGCTGACCCAACTCCTAAAGAAGAATAACATCTCCCTTTCTGATTGCTCAAAGAAGAGGGAAGGAGGATCAAATTCATAGGACAGAGAGAGAATACATGCATTGGTTGCTGGCACAACAAGCTCACCTAGCTTCATCATAGAATTTGGAGCTTCAATACATATGGTTTTGACCAGGGAGGAATTCTCCTCTCTTGACATGTTGAAAGGTCCACCAATAATTCTGGGAGATGACTCTCTCACTGATAGTTTTGGAAAAGGAAGGATTGATATTGACCATGGTAAGTTCAGTAGTGTATTGTATGTTCTAGGTCTTTCCTATAACCTCTTGTCAGTGTATCAGATGACCCACATAGGTTCTCCAAATAAGGTCATATTCTCCCATGATGACTCTGAGATCATAGATATCTCGAATGGTAAATTCATTGCAAAAGGAGTTGTAGATCACACTTCGAAGGTATACATGTTTTCACTTTTTCTGCCCTACTAAAACTCGTCTGCTCTTCTGATTCATGCTAATCAGGCAAGCAAACTTTGGCATGAAATATTTGGCCATCTTAACTATAAGTATCTGTCTAATCTAAGTGAAAAATAAATGGTCATAGGGTTACCAAAGATTAAATTTTCCAAGGGAGTCTATCAAGGTTTTATTCTAGGAAAACACCCAGAGCATAAATTTGAGAGAGCTAATCATGAGAGAACCTCTACACCTCTTGAGTTGATCCACAGTGATGTTTCTGGTCCATTTCCTCATATGTCAGTGGGTCAATCCAAATATCCATTGACCTTGATAGATTAATTTTCTAGGTATTATTGGGCTTACTTCCTGAAGCATAAGTCTGAAGTTTTTGGCCTCTTCAAAGTCTTTAAGGATTTGGTTGAAAACCAGTCTATGAGGAGAGTCAAGATCCTCAAATATGACAATGGCAGTGAGTATTTCAATTCTTATTTCATTCAATATTGTGAATACACTGGTATTTATATGTAGCATTCAATCCCTTACACACCACAGCAAAATGGTGTTACCGAGAGAAACAACAGATCACTGAAAGAGATGGCAACCTATATGATGGAGGCTAAGACTTTGCCACCAATGTTTCAGGATGAGGCTATAAACTATGCATCCTATATCTAGAATAGGGTGCCTCATAAATATCTTGATGGTATGACTCCTTTCGAAGCATGGAGTGGGCACAAGCCAAATATGACCCATTTCAGGATTTTTGGCTCAAAGGCTTGGGCCATAATTCCAACTAAAAAGAGAAATGCTTTGCATCCCCAAAGCCAAGAGTGTCTATTTGGTGGGTACTCTGAAGATTCAAAAGGGTACAATATGATCAATTTAAGCATAAAAAAATCCTTCATTGAAAGGAGTGTTCACTTCCAAGAAGAGCCTTTAGCAGTAGTTGAAGTTGGAGAGTCTTCTTCACCACCAGAACCATTGAATGTAAGTGAAGAGATAAATGAGTTTGCTGATTTTGATATTTCTGATAATTATTATTTAATTGCAGATATTGACAATCCTACAAGACCAAAATGGGCAGCAAAGACCATTCATGCAGCTGGGGAACTAGCTAGAAATCCTAGTGATCCTAGGAGGACTAGATCTCATTTTGAGAGTGCCC
Organism: Pseudotsuga menziesii; assembly: GCA_001517045.1. Classification (NCBI taxonomy): domain Eukaryota; kingdom Viridiplantae; phylum Streptophyta; class Pinopsida; order Pinales; family Pinaceae; genus Pseudotsuga; species Pseudotsuga menziesii. The sequence continues at coordinate 212,259 of LPNX010356793.1, read as the reverse complement.
TGTGTATGAAAGACCCTTTGTTTGCAAAGAAATTCTATTTGATGGTTGAATTATATCCACATACATATGAAGTTGCAACACATGATCCAAGATGTCAAACCACCAAGAAATAAGAATTCAGCTCACTCCAGAAGAACAACACTTGGGAATTGGTTGATCTTGCCCCAGGGAGGAAGCTAGTTCAATGTAATCGGATTTTCAAAACTATGTTTTCTGCTGATGGTTCACCCTTGAAATATAAGGAAATATTGTTATCCAAGGGCTACTCACAGGTACATGGTATTGACTACAATGAGACCTTTGCACCAGTGGCAAAGATGGACTCCATTAGGCTAGCCTTAGCCATTGCAGCTTCGAAGCAGTGGGATGTACATCACATGGATGTGAAGTGTGCTTTCCTAAATGGAGATCTTACTGAATAAATTTACATACAGCAGCCTCAATGGTTTGTTACTAATCCATACTTTTTGTGTAGGTTAAAGAAATCATTGTATGGGCTTAAGCAAGCCCCGAAGGCTTGGTATGCCAAGATTGATGGCTTTCTACTGTCATTGATTTTTGTTCGATGCAAGTCTGATCCTAATGTTTATTTGAATCTGATTCATGGTTCTTTGATTATTATTGTCTTGTATGTGGATGACCTTCTGATTATAGGAAGTTGAAACAAAGAAATTGCCTCATTGAAGGATGCAATGAACAGTGCATTTTCTATGACTGATTTGGGGTTGTTGAGACAATTCCTGGGTCTCGAAATTGCTCAATCCCAACATGGAATAAAATTACATCAGTACAGGTATGATTTAGATTTATTTAACAAGTTCAACATGAAATATTTCAAGCCAAGCAAGAATCCCTTCCTTTCAAGAGTTAAGCTTGAAGAAGCAGGTTCTTCTCCTATGGTAAATAATACACTGTATAGGCAATTGATTGGGTGTTTGCTGTACCTTACACACACTCAACCTGATTTTTCTTATGCAGTAAGTGTGGCCTCAAGATACATGGATCAGCCTCATGAGATCCATTGGAGAGCATCCAAAATTATCCTTAACTTTTTTCAGGGAACAAGAACTCATGGGATCTTCTACAAAGCTAAATCTAATCTTGATTTGATTGGGTTTACTGACAGTGATTGGGAAGGTGACAAAACATATTGAAAGAAAACATCAAGATATGTGTTCATGCTTACTGAAGGACCAATCAGCTGGTCAATCAAGAAACAGAGTGCCATAGCACTCTCATCTACAGAAGCAGAGTACATAGGAGTTGTCAATGCAACAACTCAATGTTTTATGGTTGCAGGGGATACTTGGTGAGTGTTGCTTCGAATCAGAGTTTTCAAATATTATCTATTGTGATAATCAAAGCAACATTCGAATCTGCAATGATCCATTTCAGAGATAGAGAATGAAACACATTGAGATCCATATGCACTACATCAGACAGCTTGTGCATGATGGCCCCATTCACCTACTCTTATGTGCATCTTCAGAACAAGTAGTAGACATCTTCACCAAAGTTTTTTGTTAGAAGACATTTAGCAATACCGAATCACTACTGGGGATTGCTGATCATGCTGTGAAGCATGATTGATGATAAGGTTTTCAAATTTTGTTTTACTGTCCATGTTTAAGGGAGGATTTTCCCACTGGGTTTTTGACTCTTTCCTTGGTTAAATGGACATACAGTATGTAAAGGGTGACTAAGCCTTGTTGCTAGGCCCTATAGTTTTCTGATATTTATTCATAAGTCAAGATTAAGGGGGGGTGTTATAATAATCAACCCATAGTTAGCTACCTTATACATTAATTAATCCATTTTTGTCTTATTTGCCTAGTTTCCAATATTCCACTCTATGCAAGTTGTCTTCCACATGTCCTAGAAGTCAAACTTGCTAAAACTGAGTCATGGATCACTTGGGAAACCTCCTAGAAACCATATTTAGCATTTTTTCTTTATTCCAGATCCTCCCTAGCGCATATCTGCTTTTCTGCTAAGTTTCCTGCTTTATTGATATTTGAGGCAAAAGGGAAAGTAAGACTAGGTGTAGTTGATTTATTTTTTTCCCTCATCATTCTCCATTATTTTCTCCTAATAAAAGCATGTATGAGTTGTCTTTCCATCACCTATTATCTTTCCTACTAGAATTTTCCAATTCGTGAGCCTCCAGGTAGATTTGGAAACTGCTTTATGCACCTATGGGGGATTTGACTAGATATAGTAAGCCTGCTTTTGACTATTTCAAATGGAATCCTTATGCATTCAAATATCTCATGTAATTATATATTGTATCAGAATATGACTTCATAAGGTTGGCTATTCTACACTTATTCAATATAGATTAGTGTTATGCTCCAATTTCAGTCTCCTTTGTGTAAATTTGCAGGTTTGATTAGCAATTTTGTGAGTGCAATTGTTCTATCACTTGGATTCAATTTCCACAAATTGTCCTCATAAAGTAAGGAAAATGGTTAAAAACATGTTTGATAACAAAACCAAAAGTTAGGTTATGTAGATTGAGAAAAATTTAATCTCTCTAGATATGGTATCCTTTCAAAGGATATAGGACTTCTTAGTTCATGTCAAGGATGGACACAAATGACCAAAGAATGGGTCACTTTCCATTCTTTAAAAATCATACTACAATGTGTGCTTCCCCTAACATGTAGACTTCTTGATTTGCTGAAACATGAACTCCCCCTATCATACTGCTAAGATGTTTTTGGGGGTATGTTAAAGAATACTTTGACTGTACCTAGCCTGGTTGCTTTTGAATGATGTCTGCTATACATTAGAGGAAATTTCACCTCAAAATGGGCCTCCTAAAAGAAATTAATAAAATAATAGTTAAAATAATAAAATAATATTTATTAATTTTGGAGGAAGAAAAGAAAAAACTATTTTTTTGTTTGTATTTTCGACATATCTCCCCTTGTTTTTACTCAAATTTCGATCGAGAGAGCTCATTGGATGTGAAATTAAATTCCGCATCTAGCGAGTACCCACTCGGAATACTTTTGATGGACCCTGCTACCCCAAGAACAAGAAATACCTGAAAAAACATGATGATGATGTCATCATCACATTTTTTCAGGTATATCTTGTTTTTCAGGTAGCAGGGTCCGTCAAAAGTATTTTGAGTGGGTACTCGTTGGATGCGGAATTTAATTCCACATCCAATGAGCTCTCCTGATCAAAATTTGAGTAAACAAATGGGGAGATATGTCGAAAATACAAACAAAAAAATTAGTTTTTTTTATGATACCTATCCACAAATTTATATTAAAAAAGTGTTTACACTACTACATTTCGATCCAAAATCCGACGGCGCGTGGATTTATTTTTTTAAACCTACCAAAAATCACAAAGATAATTTTTTTTTTGAAAATGTGGCCATAAGCGTCTCTTAAGCGACGGCTAGTCTCACAAGCGTCGCTTAAGCGACGACTATCCTCATAAGCGTCGCCTAAGCGACGGAGCCTTGAGTGAGTGGAAACTATCCTACCTAGAAAAAAATTGATTTCAATAACACACTTGCATTATATAATGCACACATGAATTTCCCATAAATTTCTACCTTGATATCAATTTTTGAAGTTTTGTTTTCCAGTTTTTTAGCTCATCTCAAAGGCCTTAAAGAGATATCCATGATTATTTTATGATGCTTTTTATATTTCTACATATATAATTTCTTATTTTCATAGTAATATAAAATAAAGCTATATGACATGATCAACAACTCCTTGGATAAAAAAATGCATTGGATGAAAGCAATGGGTGGCGAGGCCTTTCCAATAAGCGTTGGAGGAAAATAAAACTATTAGACCCTATATGAAGCTTCTAAGGACCAAGGTCCATGAATAAGGACACAAACCATACAACATGGTATGTGTTGGACATCATTGTCCTCGTAGTGGCATGAGAGTGTTAATATGAGGTTTTGTGCACTATGAATGAGTCTCAAACCATGGTTGGGAGAGAAATTGATGCATTTATGCTCTAAATTATGACTAGTAAGCTAATAGGCCATCATAAAGGCCTCAAACCACAAAATATATGATTTAAAGTAGATATTTGGAAAATAAGTGATATCTGGACATATTTATGAGTTTTTTGTGCGATAGGGATAGGTGTCAAGGCCGTAACAATAGTAAAGGGAGAAAAAATAGGGACTTACACAAGAAATTCACCTCTAAGGATCATTAGTCATCAACATGACCTCAAACTACAATACGATGCCTTAAGAGGTGATATTTTGTCTCCGTGTGGGATATGTAGCATGCACATATCAACAAGGTGTGGTTATAATATGTTAGCTATATATTTTTCATACATGTATGCAAAAACTTTA